>VYXB01006395.1:222982-234750 GCA_013397135.1 Pachyramphus minor
CCTGTCTTTTTTACTTCCCTCCCCCTGGTTGTGTTACATCTTGTCCAGATACTTAACAGAAATTGATAGTGTGTTCCCAGGTAACAAATTACATCTGTCTCTGAAAATGAGTCAACGTAATCATGACAAATTCATGAAATAAAGGGGAAATATGTTGCTACAGTCCTGGGGAACATGAGTCAATATGCTTTATGTAATTATTTAATAAAACATCTCTTCTAGTGCATTGAAACAGCCTGAGATACTGAGGCAGTTGTATTTATGCAGGAATAAACAAACTTCCAGTAAAAGCTGGTGACCAGAAGTATGCAATTATGCATTTCCAGAAATACTCATTAAACCAGTCTGCTTAAATTTTAATCAGACTTCTATTTGAAACACTATTGGTAAGAGGAAGTAGGAAAAAAAAACCAAACAGGATTTTTATGAAAGGCTGGTCAGATGCTTCTCATGCATTCAAATTTTTTTATTTAACTTCTTGTGCAAATCTGTATAAAAGTTAACAATACAAAATCCTAAATGCCAGCTTAATTCTGTTTTATGGGAGCCATATTATTATCAGCACAGATATGCTGCATTCATACAAAAGCTGCCATAAAAAGGATATGATTTGGGGATTATTGAGATATTTGAAATAGTTCAGCTTTGTGTATTCCATGTGAGAAATGCCAGAGGACTGACTGTCAGTGCATGAATTCTTATAAGAAAGTGAAGTCGTAGGAAATACACTGTTACACTTGAAAAATTACAAATGGCCAGGTACTTGGAGTATTTTTTGGCCTTCCTTATTTATCTTTTTGGTACGTCTGAGCGAAATATTTCAATCCGTGTTTTATCTGAGGCTTTATATCTGATGTGTTGCATAGGAATGCACAACTGGATGTGCAAAAGACAACCTGTGAAGTTTTTACAAATGTATTTGTATTCAAATAACCTGAAAAGTGAGTGTTGCAAGTAACTCAGGAAACGTTAGTGGATGAAGACAAGAGCGCATATATGCATCCCTGGAAAGGGTCAATAACCTTTTTGTACTTCACAATCTCTCTTTTCCGGTGTTACCTGGTGACTGTCTGTTCATCATGGGTCACCTCTGTGTCTTTGGAAACCGCAGTTATGAATATTGTTGCTTTCATGTTAAATTCTAATGGTCGCTGTGCTTTGTCCTTCCAGGGCATCAGTAGCCTCTTCAGTTCACTCAAAGTAGTCAGGCTACTTCGGCTGGGTCGTGTAGCTCGGAAGTTGGACCACTACATTGAGTACGGAGCAGCAGTCTTGGTTCTGCTGGTGTGTGTGTTTGGTCTTGCTGCACACTGGCTGGCCTGCATCTGGTACAGCATAGGAGACTATGAAGTTATTGATGAGGATACGAACACCATCCGAACTGAGAGCTGGCTGTATCAGCTGGGGGCGTCAATAGGAACTCCTTACCGCTTTAACACGTCAGGCTTTGGGAAATGGGAAGGCGGACCAAGCAAAGATTCGGTCTACATCTCCTCCTTGTATTTTACAATGACCAGCCTCACCAGTGTTGGATTTGGGAACATCGCTCCGACTACGGATGGGGAGAAGATCTTTGCTGTTGCTATGATGATGATTGGCTGTAAGTATTAGAGATTCTCTCTCTCTGACACACAATACCAAATAGCTGCACCTCAGGAATACTGATTTCATAAGAACATCTGGAATTGTGTCAAACATTATGTAGCTAAAAATATTTTTAGTGGCAACATAGGTATTACACACTTTTTTACTAATTAGTTTTAAATCTCAAGGAGGAGTATTGTTGTGACTATCAAAAATTCAGTCATTTTGGAAGGAATATTCTGTCCATAACCTTTCAAGATTCTCTTATACGTAAACCATAAAATGTTTAAAGCCTGAACTGTTAAAAATGAATGCACCAACCTTTGTACCTAAATTTGCTATGTGGCAAAATCTCTGTGTGTCTGAGAGCTGTATATATTGGATAAATGGGTTGGTGTGTGGGAGGAGTCAGGGAGCATCATCTTTTCAGGGGGAGAGAACAAGGGCTCTCTAGAAACCATAAACTCCACTGTGAGCTGAGCATACAGACATCCTAAAGCAACTGGGATGATGCTGTCCTTGGGCACCTCTGGCTCACATTTCCTTATTAGAATGGATGCATATTGCCAAGCTGTCCTGCTTTTGGCCATATTGTCATTTCAGTGCAGATATGCACTCAAAGTGCCTTGAGAACTACTTGGAGTTAAGAACCATATGGTGGCCACTGCTAAACTAGGTCATGTTTTTTCTAGATAAGGGTGGAATTGGAACCAAAATAAGGGAAAAAAAAATCTACTTTGTCCATGGAAGAAATTATCATTATATGGAGAAACACAGAAGCTTCTATATGGTAATATTCCATCTAGAGTAGGAGAAAGTCAATCCTTTCTCTGCAGCAAATTAAACCCAAGTATATAATGAAACTCAATTAGCAGCACTGTGCCTGTTGTAGAAAAGTGAACCTTTCATTGTGATGTGTCATTTTACAGCAACACTGAAGTCATGTACTGAGATGACGTGTGCAGTGTTAAGCAGGCTGAAGGTTAGTGAGAAGAAGTATAAAGGCAAGCATCCTTGATTGCATGGGGATTGGGATATTTTAACTATGAAAATTGTTAATTTTGTTCTTCTAGCTTTTTCCAGTGCCTAGAGTCCATCATCCTAATAAAACACCCCCATAGCAGAAGGTAAATCTATATAAAACGTTGATAAAATTGTGCAGTTTGCTTATGAGAAGGTGCATTAGACAATGTAGTGGCATAGCACAAAACAGGCTTCTAAATGTATTTCCTGACGAAGGTACCAGTTTAATAGGAAATATCCTGATCTTTAGTGTATTGTCCATTGGGTTATGACCATGACACTAGCTAGAACAAGAATAGTTAGTATTATTATTTAGTACTATTACTACTGAATGAACATAACCTTCATAAAGTCACAGATATACATNAGAAGGTAAATCTATATAAAACGTTGATAAAATTGTGCAGTTTGCTTATGAGAAGGTGCATTAGACAATGTAGTGGCATAGCACAAAACAGGCTTCTAAATGTATTTCCTGACGAAGGTACCAGTTTAATAGGAAATATCCTGATCTTTAGTTTATTGTCCACTGGGTTATGACCATGACACTAGTTGGAACAAGAATAGCTAGCATTATTCAGTATTATTATTTAGTACTATTACTACTGAATGAACATAACCTTCATAAAGTCACAGATATACATGGGAGCATTTTGGAGTTATACCTGTTATAAACTCTTCATATGACAATGTGGTAGAAAGAATCTGAATTTATGCATAATTAATGTTCATAGATATCTGCTTTGAATTCTCAAATTAATTTTGACAAGTGTAAACTGGTAATTTTAAATTTCATTAATCCATTCATATTTAAGGGAAACAATTTTGTTTGTATTTGGACTTCTGTGACCTTACATTTCTAACTCTCTAACTGTGTATCTAAACACCTTTATCCTGTGGATAACTATGTGGAGACCATGAGGACTATTCACAATATACGTTTGCAGGAATGGCAATTAAGTGATCCAATCTTTGAGTTTATCTCTCTGGATTTTGTAGGGTCTTGATTGCTTTCAACATGCTGAAGTTTTGAGCTGTGGTCACTCCTCCAGATGGGAGGAACAAAACTGGGTTTTTTTTGTTTGCAGTTATTTAGAGCTTAGCTGTTGATAGACATTCTT
This sequence comes from Pachyramphus minor, assembly GCA_013397135.1. Lineage (NCBI taxonomy): Eukaryota > Metazoa > Chordata > Aves > Passeriformes > Tyrannidae > Pachyramphus > Pachyramphus minor. Next base: position 226,711 of record VYXB01006395.1, read on the forward strand.
CCACTGCAAAACTTCATGTTAAACTGACCTTATTTTGTAGAATTAAGCTCCCAAACATTGATCTGAGCGTGAATTAGAGTGATTTTATAAGAATTTAGTCTGATCTGGATACCTGAAAGGTGCAAAGCAGGTGTATCAGGGGAGACGGAAAGGAAGTTTCTTGGGTAAAGCTTTTGTACATCACTCAGAAAAATTCATATTTGCCCATAAACAAGTACCATGTTTGCTATGAGCTGAGCTCCTTACTTATGACACAGTTGGTGGCTACGTGTTCCATGGTCCTCATTTTGCAGATGTCAGGTCACGTGGATTTGTGCATCAGATGGACAGGGGCTGTGGATGCCCAAAGCATCAGAAATAAGCAATATCAAATCAATTCTGCTAATGTGTTACTGCCCACTAATAAAAGGAAAGGGTAGAAAGAAAGATTTCTCATTCATACTTTGCCATTAACACTGCTTTTATTTTAGTTCCTGTCTAATGATGCATTCTCAAGAGGTACTGCTGTCTTTCATTAGCACAGGGAATGGCATTTTCTTGCCATGAAGGAGGCAGAGAGAGCCTAGGATTTTGACTATCTAAAAGTTCAGTTGTAAATAGGTGGGATTTGCTAAGTCCAACCACAACATATCACTCCATTAACTTCTTCCCTGCTAGAGGATAAGTCTTTAAGGACTGTGTGAATTTATCTTGTATTTGTCATGTCTAGCTGTAGTCTGGGCAAAAATGCATACCTGTGTATTGAAGTGGTCCTATGAAATAAGTAGAGGAATTTTACAAATTTTTTTGTATGAAATGGAAACAACACTAGCACTTTCTGTGAGGATATTACCATTTTTTATTTGAGTAAGACAATATGTTCACAAGGCTGGTTTTGAGATTCCAAAACTGCCACTATAGAGTCATCAAAAAACCCCACCTATTTGGGAACAAGGGTGTAACAGCCTAACATTAATATTTCTAAGTGATTCCAGCAAAATTTTCTTTAAGTGGGCTGGAAATATTTAATAGGAGGGTTATTTTTTTCTCTTTGGGCTAATTAACCTCCTGTGATTAAACAGTAAAACTTTCATTAGCCTGATGGGGACAGATTTCGATGACTAGAAAGAAAATTATAACATTACCTTCTTTTTGAATGTTTTATCCTCTGCTCATTTGGTGTGTCAAAAAAATAGCAGCTTAAACAGTAAGTAGTGGCCTCTTAAGCTTACAGTCACCATTTCATTACCAAGACGACGTTTGAAATTTTGATCTTCCCTTTATTTTTAATAGAGACTGGGTTTTCTTGAAATGGTGGTGAACATGTGTGGCTTTGCAAGGCTTTCAGGTCCTTGTCCAACCCTAGCAAACCTGGGTTTTGGTTTTGTTTTGGTTTACTGGCTGAGTGTCTTGAATAATTTCTGAAGAGGAAAGTTGTGAATAGCAACGATACTTTTTTCTTTGATCTTGGAGTGTTGTGATTTGAGCCTCTCTGTTTCCAGAGAGGTGTTACTGTGTAAACAAGTGATTTTAAGAGATGCATTTGTGTCTTATCCACAAGGAAACTGTCTGAAAGGCTTTTGGTACAGTCGGCACAGGACTGTGGTGACACCCAAACAGGATGTTTGTGTCAGAAGGGCTCAGAATATTAGAGTTATTTCAAAGCACAAGCAGTTCATAATTAGTGTCCTTTCATGTATGTTTAGTATGCTTATGCACAGAGAGAGATGGAATTAATATGAGACAAAATTTGTGTTTCTTTGCTGCTCAGCCACTGATATATCCCCTTCTGCTCACTGCTGACACCCTATGTAAAGCTGATCCTGTGGCAGAAATACATTTGTGTTACATTAACTCTTTGTAGACCCATTGGCCACTAGCAATAGTACTTTGCTATGATGTCAGATAGCTGTTTAAAAAAATAGGTAAGACCACTTCCATTTTCTATTTTATTCAATCTGTCATTATGGTAAATAATAAACCCAGGTAACTCTTAATTAAAATTTTAGTGATATGTTAGTGAAGCTGTCTTGGGAATTTTGGCTGAGTCGAGTGCAAATTTTGACCTAGTAAGAAGTTTAATGTACGTAGCTTGTAGAAGGAATGTCACGTTAGTGGTGCATAGGAAGGGATGATTGAGTTGTATGTGGGTATCGAGGCTATGGGGCTGACTCTGTTGGTTGGGTTTACACTTGGGGCAGAGTATAAGAAAGCATGGCTTTGTCTCAGCAGTCCTGGTCTTTGCTTCAGGGCCACCTTCTGCAGGTAGGTGTTCTTGTGCTCTCAAATGTAATGACTGCACACTCTGTCCTACTGACCTTATTGTGGCTGCAGTTTTCAGGGAGAAAGTGTTTTACTGTTGGTAATTGTGATATGGGAAGGTGAAACCCCTAATTAGGTTCATGAGGGACTGTGGCATACTTGTAACCCTGGGGATGTATGGTCTGTTGCTCAGCTCCACCATTGGGGAATGTGGGTAGCTGAAAAACACCTCAAATAATGCACATCTGTTTGGTAAGAACAAATTATTTTAAAATAGGGATGAATTATCCAGTGGCTGCTTTTAAGGATTTCTGTTCTGTGGAGGCTCATACTTCATATTACTATTTAGCAGCTTTTTCTGAGCATATAGTTTTGCAAAGTAAACTGTCTTCACATCTGTGAACTGACCTGCATGGTTTTGCCTCACTTTGTTTATTGAGTGCATGTGTGTATATGGAGAGAAGGATGAGTATTACTACGGGAAGTAAAAGCAATTAACTCCTCAGCTACATTTTAAAAGAAACAAAACATATTTCCTTATCCCTTTTCACAGATGGCCACTAAATTGCTAATTAATAGGGAATATGTCTACAGACAGATCTTTCAGAGAGGCTGATGTTACATAAAACCAGGCTTAAAACCACTGTCTGGGTCTGTGGAAAGACATATATTTTCCATTTTTAATACCTTAGGAAAAAAAAAAGGCTGTTCCAATTTTTAGTTTCTTCCCTGTGGAGACATATGCCTTGAAATAACAGTTTTCGTATATTTTGTTCTGTGATGCTGTCAGGTTGGGTTGTGTATTGTTTATTTTTCCTAAGCACTAGCAGAAATCAGAGGAGTTTCATTTGCAGTTTTTGTATCTGGGCACTGTGTCAGCAATTCCCTTGCCATGCAGGTGGAGTAGGGATGAACAGTTCTAAAAATGCTTTGCATTTTTGACTTTTAACATGCATAATACTGATGGATGCTTGCCTATTTGAAATTTGAGACACTGAGCAAAATACATCATTTTGGGAGCCTTTTGTTAGTGTTCTCAGTTACATTGAAACATCGCATGCTTTTGGTGCCTGTTCGTGCTAAATTCTCCTTTATTAGGTAGGAACTTCCTGGAACTACAGGGCTTGACTCATCCAAAATATGAAGGTGACCCAGGAAGGGGCACATATTTGGATGCTGAACTAAATACAGGAGACTGAGGGGAAACCTCACTACAGTCACAACTTCCTCATAAGGGGAAGAGGAGAGGCAGGCACTGGTCTCTTCTCTGTGGTGACCAGTGACAGAAACTGGAGGGAATGGCCTGAAGTTGTGTCAGGGGAGGTTTAGGTTGGATATTAGAAAAAGGTTCTTCACCTAGAGGGTGGCTGGGCACTGGAACAGGCTCCCTGGGGAAATGGTCACAGCACCAAGGCTGACAGAGTTCAAGAAGTGTTTGGATGATACTCTCAGGCACATGATGTGACTCTTGGGGATGGTCGGGTGTGGGTTGGACTGGATGAGTTGGACTGGATGATCCTGGTGGGTCCTTTTCAACTCAGCATATTCTGTGATTCTGTAAATTATAAATTCCCCTGTGAACAGTATCCCTGAGAGGGATCATGGAAAAAGAACAAAAGTAGGAGTTAAAAAGTCAGACTTGAGGACATGCTCACATACTGTAATCAATTGTCATCCACTCAGTTCATTAATCAGAACAGACCAGAAACCCAAACCACTCATCTTCATTGATGGTATGCAACAGAGGCATCATGCAGTCCTTCAGCACTTCAGTGTTGTCTCTGATTAAGGTAGACACGATCCTGGGAGAATGGAATAGCTGTCTCAGCTTTGTTCAGCTTTGTCTGTAAATAGCTTCTTTCTCATTAGACAAAAAACCACCCGAAACAACCCAGAAATGAGGATAACATTAGGTAAATTTGAAAACATAGACAGTTTTATTTACAGCACTCTTGCTGAAAGGAACAGAAGTCTTCCCCAGTAATGTGACCATCCCTCTGAACTGGAAGAAAATCTTGGTGGCAAGTATCATGGCACATGGGTCAGTGTTGCTCTTTCACAGCCTCACAAAGGATTAGTGTGTTTCAGCGACCCCCAGCAGGATAGGAAACCAGGAGCTGATGAAAACTAGACTGTTGTTATCAAAATACCTGAAAAAGATAGGGAGGCATTGCAGCATCATGTTTGATGATGTTCCTGGGGCATGATTTTCCCCTCATAAAGCAAGTTATAGGTGGATAAGCAAATGGATGTGGCCATGCTGTGTATACTTGTATAGTTACTAAACACATATCTAACAGTAAGAGAAGCGTGTGTACCCCTAGTACGCCTTCTAGGGGATGGGGGGGCATGTTGAAATTGTTATTGCTAGAAGCTGATAATCTGAAACTAAGGGCCAGCCACGTGCCAATGCTAGCTGAGTTTGCGGAGATTATCATTCGGAGGCTGAGCACAAAGGCCTATGAGACTTCAAACTTTTTCTGTATTCATGGGTATTGCCAGTGCAGTGTTTTGGTTTAGGGGACATGCTGGGAAAGGAAAAAGAAACCTTGCCTTGCGAAAGCAGTCTCTTGGATTCCTGCTCTTTATCACATCCCTGGCAAAGGTGACAAAAATCTCTTAGATGTCAGGGACCTCTTGCTAGCCCTGGAAGTTGTGGATGGCATGCTTTCTGTAAGGTTGATAGCTTTGCATTTCTTTCCAGCTTAGCTGCAGCAACACTACTTAAGCCAGTAATTCCTAATTTAAGGACCTGGATTTTTATTTTTTTAAATTTCTTTTTAGTAAGTATGAAGTGGAATTTGCAGTTCTGTTGCTTCACCCCTCTGTGCTGTGCTTTATTACTTCTTGTTTGCTGCTAGTCATGGTATTTGAAGAGCTGGTGTCTTATTGCTGTAATTGTTAAGCAATTATTTGGGATTTCTGAATGTTATTATGCTTGGATGCTTTATCTATTAGAGTGAACTACCAGAAGTGTTGTGGATATGTTTCTGTGCTACACCAAGTTTCAGCAAAGAGGTAGGAGGAAGAAAATCTGGAGAGAGTTCCTCTGAAGGTTAGAAGGAAGGTTTAGCTTTTAGGGCAGGATTTGGTCTGGATATCTCTGAATGTGCAAATATCTCGATTTTTCGTAAAGTAAAGAATGAGTAAAAACCAAGCAAAAATCCCAAGCATACAAAAAAAACCCCTTCAAAAACCACCGAAACTGCAAAGTCACTGTGATAAATAAAAATAAAATGGCTAGGCAACTTTGTTTTTGGCTTTTTTGATATACAAACAATCCTTCAGACATTTGAGTCCCGAGGGATGCAATTTTCAGTGAAGCCATCATTATTTCTCATCAGTAAACGTGGGGCTGCACCGGGTCGTGGTGGTGTTTTCAGACCCACTGATGAGCCGGAGCGTCTGGGCCATACAGAGTTACATCATTGATATTCAGTACAGACAGGGTATTCTGGAAAAATGAGATCAGTGCTGACAGGCTTCACAACATAGCAATCTCTGAAGCCAGAGCTGTAGCTCTAAAAAGTTGGATAAGGACATCCAGGACCTGCACCTTTTTTTTTTAGTATTGCTTGTACTGAAGCGTAACACTGTTCCCCAAGGCACAGTATTGGGACCAATCTTGTTTCATATCTTTCTGAATGATCTGGAGGAGGGGATCAAGTGCACCCTCAGTCAGTTTGCAGAGGACACCAAGTTATGTGGGAGTCTTGAATTGCTGGGCTGGAAGGCTCTACAGAGGGATCTGGACAGGCTGGGTCGATGAGCTGAGGCCAGTGGTATGAGGTTCAATAAGGCAAAGTGCTGGGTCCTGCACTGGGGTCATGTATTGGGTTTGCTTGACCAGGTTTTGGTAGCAGGGGGCATTCAGGGGTGGCTTCAGTGAGAAGCTGCCAGAAGCTTCCCCCATGTCCTGCAGAGCCAATGCCAGATGGATTCAGGATGGATCTGCTGCTGGACAAGGCCAAGCCCATCAGGAATGACAGTGATAGCATATTTAAGAAGGAGAAAAAAAGTTGTTGATGAAAATTCCAGCCAGGGAAGAGTGGAGTGAGAACATGTGAACAGCAGTGCAGACACCAAGGTCAGTGGAGAAGGAGGGGGAGGAGGTGCTCCAGGTGCCGGAGCTGAGGTTCCCCTGCAGCCAGAGGCACAGATCATGGGGAAGCAGCTGTCCTGCTGCAGCCCATGATGGCCCACAGGGGTGCAGAGACCCACCTGCAGGCTATGGAGAGAGGAGCCCGTGCTGGAGCAGGTTTTCCTGGTAGTACTTGTGGCCCTGTGGGTGACTTATGCTGGAGCAGCCTATGCCTGAAGGACCACACCCCATGGAAAAAATGAGCCATGTTGCCCGGGGGATGGATTTGTGCTGGAGAAGTGCATGAAGGACTGTCTCCCATGGGCGGGACCCCATGGGGAGCAGGGGAAGGATTCTTCTCCCTGAGGAGCAGCAGAAACAACAATTGACTGTAGCCCTCAATCTCCATCTCCCTGCACCACTGATGGGGAGAAGATAGCACTTGGAAGGAGGGAGGGGTGGGAGGAATGTATTTCTGAGATTTATTTTACTTCTCATTCTTCTGCTTTGATTCTGTAATAAATTTAATTCATATCCCACTTTGAGTCTGCTTCGCCCGTGGTGGAGATTGGTGAGTGCTCTCTCCCTGTCCTTACCTCAACTCACGAACCCTTCGTTATATTTTCTCTCCTCTGTCCAGTTGCAGAGGGGAGTGAGAGAGTGGCTTTCATGGGTACCCAGTGTCCAGCCAGAGTCAAGCCACTACAGGTCACAACAACTCCATGCAGCACTAGAGGCTGGGGGCAGAGTGCCTGGAAAGCAGCCCAGTGGAAAAGGACCTGGAGGTGCTGTTGACAGTGGCTGAACATGATCCAGGAATGTGCTCAGGTGGCCAAGAGGGCCAGTGGCATCCTGGTCTGCATCAGAAATAGTGTGGACAGCAGGGCTAGGGAAGGGATCATCTCCTTGTACTTGGTACTGATGAAATTGCGCCTCAAGTCCTTTCTTCAGTTTTGGGCCACTCACTACAAGAAAGATGTTGAGGTGCTGGAGCGTGTCTAGAGAAAGGCAATGGAGCTGGCGAAAGGCCTGGAGCACAAGTCTTGTAAGGAGCAGCTGAGGCAGCTGGGGTTGTTTAGCCTGGAGAAAGGGAGGTTCACGGGTGACCTTATTGCTCTGTACAACTACCTGAGAGAAGTCGTAGCCAGGTGAGGGTCAGTCTAGGGAGGTCACTAGGGAGAAGTGACAAGTGACAGATGAGAGGAAACAGCCTTGAGTTGCACTAGGGGAGGTTTAGATTGGATATTAGGAAAGATTTCTGGAAAGGATGGGCAGGCTTTGGAACAGGCAGCCCAGGGAAGTGGTAGAGTCACAATCCTGGAGGTATTTAAAAGATGTGTAAATGTGACACTTACAGATGTGGCTCTATGGTGAACCTGGCAGTGCAGGGATGGCACTTGGACTCAATGATCTTAGAGGTCTTTTTCAATTTGAACAGTTCTGTGGTTCTGTGATAAAACAATGTGTTAAAGCCAAGGAAAGGGTAGCCTTTAATTGACACCTATGTAAATAGCAAATTTTTACTAAAATCATCATCTCCAGGATAAGATGGATTGGAAGGTTTTTTCAGGTTCACAAAACCAGTGCTAATGCTGTAATAAATCTGTGTGAGCTAATGACCATGGCCGTATAAGGAGTGGCCCGTTCATATGGGCTTAGTCATCTGCTCATCTCAATGCACTCCAAAGCAATATTTATAGAAGAAAGAAAATGGGGGG
>VYXB01006395.1:234816-308353 GCA_013397135.1 Pachyramphus minor
TTTTTTTTGTGTGTGTTTTTGTGGAGTTTTTTGGTGAAAATGTTAATATGGTAGTACTTTGTTTCCTGGCCTGGTTTGGGGAAACATAAACTGACTCTGTATGAGTTGTTATTTCTTAGGATGTAAAAGTGAATAACGAGTATTCTTTTTCTTGTTATTTAAAGAGTATGGGACCAGATGAAAGCTGTATTAAATTATTACTATTAAATTTCTGTCAAGATGTAATTTGAAGAGGGCAAGAGTAAATTGCCCATGTACTTTTGGTTGTAGAGAAAAAGAACATAAATGTTCTAGAGATATATCACATATATACATGCTTTATGAATCATCTCATGATATGTCATCTTGCCTTGATGACTAAAAGTTTCAGGCAGTACTTCAGCCTAATGGATCTAGAGAATTGTCCTACCTCAGAATATACTAGAATTTAGTTGCTAGAGTAGTCGTTTTTGTTTGTATTCCAAATCTCTGTCAGTATTGTGCAAATCCAATCAGGACTATTTTTGAAGTGAGATTTTTCTAAAAGTTTCTAATTCTCAAGGTTCTTACAATCCAGTTAGTCTCCTGCAGAGCTTAACATTGCTCTCCAAGACACTGGACAACTTTTGAAAGGACTGTAAATGCAAATAGTGAAAAAAAAGTTCTGTTTGATTGGAGAGAAGATGAAAACTATAAAGTGTTAATGGTTTGGTTTTTCCCAGCTCACACTACAGTAATATTATAGATAATTGCCTTTTTTCTTTTTGTTGCACAGCATTTCTAAATTTTGACTTTTTGATAGGATTGAGGAGGATAAAGAAAATAAATAGGTATCTCAGCTATAGGTGTTCTCTCTTTTTCACCTATATCTTTCATACCATGTGCTTGTTGGTGCAGGATTTTGCTTTAGGCCATTTCTAACATTTCTTCCTGTAAGTAGATTTAAAACACTGAAATGGGCTGGCTTTATTAAACTTTCATCAGTATGTGCAAACCAGCTTGTTTTAAAATCTGAAGGAACATCATTAACTCAAGTTAATTTGTGAGAAAGAAGAGCCGGGTGCATCCAGAACATGGACTGGATGCAGAGGAATATAAAAAGAAGAAAGAATATTTCAGGCAGGTGAACCAGAGGATAAAATACAAGATAAATATTTTGTTCCCTATGAAAAAACCCAAGAATCTGCCAGGGATATTTTGCTCTGATATGCAGGATAGCAAAGCGGGGGGTTCAGTTTTAGTTTTAAATTACTGAGCTACACGAGTGCAATCTAGAAGAGCGTGGTTTGTCTGTTGGAACTGTATCCTAGATTTCCACCTGCGGAACTGGCTAAATATATATAGCATACAAAAAGCATGACAAATTTTTGTTTCTTTCTGCAGTCCTGGGAGGCCTCTCCTTAAGCAGCCAACTGTATTGCTGAAGGATAGAAATCCTGGACAAGGATTTGGTTTTACACAAGAATAATCTGTTTTTCAAAGTCCATTTCTGACTAAGAAAAATCCAATTAGATAGGCATGAGGAAAAAAAAAAAGTAAAATAGCACATGTATTCATATGACACATCGTGCCACTTGTCAACTAATATGTGGAGTATGATAGAACTTCTGAAGCATCTTCTAAGCACTTTTCACTTCTGCATCAGCTTCAAGAAATTATGTACTTATTTTAATATCTAATTGCTACTGGACTCAAACAGGCCTACTGTAGCTTACAAAATTCTGGAATATAAACAGGTTGCCTAGCTGTGATGTGTAAGTGGTTTATAGAACATGATACATCTCTAACCATTTAGATGAGCTGTCTCATGACATCTTGAGAATAAATAAGGATTAGTTGTGCTTACCAAATCAGTGAGTTTTAATGCATTTGTCTGATTTTATATTTTAAAGAAAGATTTGGCTGTTTATAAAAATGATAGGCAATGTTTTAGAGGAAGCAAATACTGCTGTGGGTCATATGCAGTTTATTTCTTGAAGTTGAGAGCTCTGAAATAATCTAGATCTGAACTTGAGTTATTATCTGAAGACATATCCTATCATAAGCAGCAGCCTGATCTCCTGAGAAAATGTGGGCTATAAGTGAAAATATCAATATCTTTTATCCACAGTACAGCAACTCCTGCTGCAGCTGGTGTGAAAAATGTGGAAGGAGACAAATAATATACTAATACGTCCTATTGCCTGGAAGAAAAGTAGAAAATTTATTCTTCTAATCCAAGGGTTTCAGCAGCCAATAGGGTCCTGAGTGTCTGATTGTAAAGGCTGAAATAGTTGAGGTATTAAGGCCTGACTGTTCTTACTCACTTCAGCATGAATTAGGAATGCTTTTTTCCTTCTTCTTTGAAATCAAACCAGTAACTGTACCAGGTGGCGTGGAAGTAAATTCCTTTGGTGAGAAAATGGGCAAACCTTGCCTTCCGCTGTTGCCACTTCCAAAGCAAAAATGGGTTGCTTGAGAAATGCAGGTGAGAAGGATTATTCAAGGTTGTGGTTCAGTACTTTATTGTTAATGGAAGGTTCCTGGGGGATCTTCACTACAAAATAAGAGGGAACTGGAGATTAGTAAAGTTTTCTAAGTGTTCTGGGGCCAAATTGAAGGGGAGAAAATTGGACTTAAGACAAAGAGTTAATACCTGTCTTTGAAGTTGAATGAGGTGGGGTTTTTGTTTGTTTTGGGTTTTGTGGTTTTTTGATTGGTTGGTTTTTGGTTTTGTTTTTGGGTTTTTTTTTGGGGGGGGGAGGTGTGCAAGTTATTCTCTGGTAAAATTAAGATTTATTGGAAAAGCATGGAAAGTAGTGTTAGGGTTTTTCAGTCATCCTGGTCCACAAAGATCTTAAACAGTTTCAGAACTTCTCATCAGTTCATTAAGTGAATTCTAAAAACCATAAGCTTATTTATTACAGTCCTATCACTTACGTACAGTTTGTGCTTTTAGTACAACTTTTGTAACATATGAAGTAGCACACTTGCTCCAGTTTTGAACCAACCTAATCTTAATGTTCCTTTTCCAAAATCTTTCATCTGTTTCATACTAAGAGGGCAAATGAGAAGAATTCTACCTCCTAATGGTCAGGCTCACTGTAGCACTTTGTGTGTGTGGTCAGAGTGCATCCTTTTGCATCAAACTCACTGATTTGGCAATGATTTGGTGTTGGAAATTACCCAGTATCTGCTGAGAATAGTTCGCAGAAGTGCACCCTAAATCTCCCGTTCTCCTATTTCCAGTTCTCTTTCCTATAATGGACCACCAGTTCCTTCCTCCTACTTTTCTCTCACTTCCCTCTATAAACCTTCGTTTCTGGGCCTGTCACCACTCTGAGCTTTGCCATCTCACATTAGCAGCATTATCCTGTTTTTTATTTTTTTCTTCCCAGAGAGAATTTAATGAGAAATGCATAAGAAACAAGGAACTGGAAAAAATACTCAACTTGGCTTGTTCTACCACCTTGCTTTTTGAGAGGGAATTTGTTATAACATGTAATTTTTTGAGCTTCTTATTCCTTAAACATTTGCTGGACTTTGGGCTTCTTGTTCAGTTTGGTGCATTTAAATGCAGAAAGAGGGAAAAGATAGGTGATTTCTTGTATTGCAACAGTGATAATAGACTTTGATTTCTTGATTTACTTCTGTTTGGAATATTTTTGATTCTATTTATTCTTTCTTCATAAAAGCCTTTCTTTGAAATCTTTATCAGGAAGTAAGTATGCCAAATTTCCAGGAACTGTCTTTCTCACACTCCTTGCAAATAAGCTGACTGCAGGTTAATAATGAGATAGCAGCTACAGAACGCATGAGAGGAAAATGAACACTTTTTCTGGAAGGTTTTTTCCACGTGAAGTTAGCAACCTGTTGTGATAATCATAGAGGAATTACCAAATAGACAAATTACTTTGAGCAAATCACTGTGTCACGTACGTGCCACACTGACTGTGGGCAGCTAAGAGGCGAAGACAACTTAGCTATGTGCCACCTTTGGCCTATAATGCTGTTCTGATCTGCTCATGCCAAAAAAATAATGTCTACTAGAGCTTTGGACATTTGTGCATATAGTAAACATAAGTGACAGGAGGCTGTGCCTAAAGCTGTCTGGAAGGGGCGTTGCAATCCAGTGCTAGTGCCTTATGGTGTGACACAGGAGAGCTGAGTCCATGCCCAGCTGAGGTGTTAACCTGTGGTGTTATCTTCCATAACCTATTTTCCCTTCTTTGCCCTTCTTACGTATGTAAGCTTTGTGTGGGGAGCTGGGGAAGGATCTGCCTCTCAAAAGAGCATCAGTTTTGACTGGAGCTTGAAGCTGTGCTAAAATGCATATAGGTGTTATTGTGGATAGCCACCACAATGGCAGCTGTGTTGGTCAATCCACTAGTCAAGAGCCATGAATTCTCTACTGGCTCCTGAACCATCACTGTGCACAGTTCCATGCATCCAGCAGCTCTCTTAAAAAAAGAGCCGGTCTCCTTCCTCACTCTTCTGCCTGCCCTTCCTGAAGAGCCTGTCTTCATCCATTGCAGGGCTTTGGCTCTGTGAACCATCCCACTATGTCTTCATGATCCCAATGAGGTCATCTCCCTGCAATGTACTTAGTCATTCTAGATCCCCCTGTTTGTTCCCCATGCTGCCTGCATTGGTGTAGGTGTTTCCAAGGGGCACCTGAGCATACTGAGTCACCAGTACATGCTGGGAATGGCACTGAAATACACTGTCTGACCACGAGGGGAGCTTTCTGGAAAAAAGGAGAGAGGCAGGTGAGTCAGAATTTTTTTTTTTTTCTCAATGATGTAAGACAGCACACTCCTTGTGACAACAGACAAATTAATCAAAGCCTCTCCACTTGTGTTTAAAAGTATGAGAACAGCAGTACCTGTGAGGCAGAGATCTATATGACACTGCCAAGCAACTTCTGGGGTATGACTTGAAGCTGCCAAGTGGATGGATGCTCCTGTTTTCCAGTGAGCGCTGCTAGAGTTGCTTTCTCTGCTTCTGGTCTGTTAGTAAGTACACTGACAGGTGTGAGTTGGAAGCATGTAGCTACTGTGATTCCCTTGCTTTTTTTTTCTTTTATGCTGAGGTGTGTAGGTGGACAAAAGAGAGAACAGGTGCTGAGAGAGAGAAATAGAACCTGAAGTTGAAACTAAGGTTTTTACTTTTTTCTTTACAAACTCTTCAACTTCTTTTTTACTGCTTCCTAAAATAAACAGAAACGTACATGGTGCATGTTTAAGATCGTTGTTTCCTCATACTAGTTACGAACCTGTAGTCCAGCAGATGAGCAGTATTTCTCTTCTTCAACCCTTGTGGCTGCAAGAGCTTGGTTTGAAGCATGATGCTTTAAAGCAGACAAAGACTTGAACATGGAATTTGAGGTACTTATTTGTGTGAGGAAAAGTGCATGCTGAGGCACAAGGTAAGTATGACCAGTTGACTGTGCTGATTTTATCAGGCTCAATTATTGTACTGTACAAAGTGTGTGAGATTTAGATTGTGATTATGCGAATACAAAAGGTATCTCCCTTCCTGGGAGCGAAGTACAGATCTAGAATGGAGTTATCTTTTATTCATACGCAGCCTCCAATAATACAGACAACTGGAGGGAAGACTACTGTTTTATGGGACCATTGTGTTGTATTGTTGGGCAGCCAGACAGAAGAAAATGCTCTGAGTCATTACCAGTTTGGTTTGAAATGGAAAATATGATACAGCCGGCAACTATAGCTGAAAGGTATGAATGATTCAGTACACAGAGTGCTGGTACAACTGCAAGGGCCCAAAGCACAGTGAAATGGGCTGTTCAACAGTGAAATACTGGGCCAGAGGAGACATTCAGAAAAGCAAGGAAGATAAGAGCCTGAGGGCAACCATGCTTCTCAAACTGTTGTTTTCAAACAGTCTGCTGTGAAGCTTGTCTTCTCCTCATGCACCGGGGGAGTAGCTGTCGTAGAACTGGTCAGGAACAGAACTAAGTTTCTAGCCTTGCACATTCTGCACAAACATGTTTGAATCAGCATTGATGACACAAATATTGCCCTTGTAGTAGTTGTTACATGTTTTCCTTCCTACAGGTGTTCTATAAGCCACATCATGGCTGTACTCTCTAGCAAGAGATTCAATATGAGACAGTGTTAGAAGGGGAGGCAGTGGTGAAGAATTCTGTGAAAGCATTTGGTGGTTGCACATGAATGAGAAATGTTTCCTGTAAGCTTTTGATGTTTGGTATTGCCAGGCATTGGGAGCAGGATCTATAGTACCAGGTTTTAAGATAACATTGGAGATGGCTGAAGAGCTTAATTTTGGGTAAATGGGCAGTTAAAGAAGATGCTTCCCAGAAGAAGACAATGGGGTGGAGGAAAAAAAGGAACTTAAATCTGAGACTGCTATGTTTGTGTGTGTGTGTGCGCTGCTAGAGTTGCTTTCTCCTTTAGTTGCTGTCTCTACCCTTATCCTGCCAGAGAGTACTGCTTTATACGTTTTAGAGGAAAGTATCTGGTTTTGTACCATTTTCTATGCAGCGACTTACAAAATGGTCGATAGGCAGTAATGTTTGCCTGAGGCCACACAGCCAAATTTCCCACTGGTTGCTAAGAGGAAAGTTTTGTCCTTCAGTAGCTACACAGCAGTACTTCTCTTTCAACAGTTTAGGGGGCTTTGCTGTCAGTTGCTGGCTGCCTGGTGGGCCAAGGGCATTCTTCCTGTAAGGCAGTGCTGCTTTCCCAAACAACTTGCTGATTGAAAGGCCCGCTAGTTGTAGGCCATTTTAAATGCTGCAGAATTTCTTGCTCATTCCAGTTCAACAGGCTGTAGATTCATCTAAAGTGAAAAAAAGAGCACTGTATTTATAGGTGGGAAACAGCAAGTTTCCTCCCTAGTCTCTGATGAGCCCATGTCCATGGAGGGTAGGGAAGGCAAGAGGTTCTTTAGTGCCCCAGTTCTGAATGGTCAGGTCCACTAGGAGAAGTAGCGCAGAAATGTTTCAACTGAAGAAAATAACACATAATCCACAAAACCTGTTTACCCTAAGGATCAGATTTTACTTTTGCATCAGTTTCTCCTCTGCTAACTCCAGCTGTGCTTTTCTTGAAGTGTTCTGGGAGGAGTTGCAAAGACTTTGACCCCTTAAGAGCTGCCAGTGTTTCGAGAACTTTTGCAGTAAAGGAAGGCAAAACACCTTCCATTGAAGGATTGGCTTTCTTCTGAGGTTGACTCAGAATCTCTGCTTGCAAACGCACTTACTCTTCATCATATCACCTTATTGGGGCAGATTTTCAAATCATGTCAAATTTGGATGTTCAAACAAAAAATTGCATGTTGGCAGAATTGGAGAGTATTTTGTGTGCTGTCACATAGTTTTTATATTAACTCTTGGCAAATTATTTTGACCAATATTTTCATGGGTGCTTGATAATTTGTGTTTTAGCTTTAGATTTCCCACACTCAGTACACTGCAAACCTGACTTTGTTGCTAAACATCTGAGTCAGAATAGATTTATAATTTATTATGTTTATTATGTTTATTATTATCACACCTGTAAAATACAACGAACCTACCATTAAGAATTATAACTGTCTGTACTGGTGACCCACCAGTACAACTCTAGTAAACTCTGACCTTGGACAACAGGAGAGAATACAGATGTAATAGCATGTGAGTTTTCAAGTTAAGGATGTACATAACCATATGTCAATGGCACCTAAGCAGAATTTTTAATAGAGGAAATATAGGTGGAACTGTAAATGTAAAAATGTGAATGAAAAACTAAAATAGAGAAGCCTAGTAGCATAGGCTAATTCTACCAGCTTAAATCCTCTGGTTATTTGTGAAAACAATTGCACTTTCAATGCTGGTGTTAATATTTCTGGTCCTGTCAGGAAAGAGCTGCAACTCACAGATATGCAGTCTCTCTAGCAAGAGAGATGACTGCACATTCCCAGTGTCAGCTGATAACGTTGGCACTAATATCTGTGCAGCAACAAAACTATACTGTGTTTCCGGATGCCTTGAGTGATCTCTGTGCTCTTTCTGTGTTGCATCATTTTGTGGTGAATACACTGGGTATGCTGCCATTCAGACTGTGGACTTCAAAAATTACAACCAGACAAGCAAACAGAGCATAGCAGCTATGATAACTGTTTATCAGCAGTAGTGTGGGCAGCAGGACTAGGGCAATGATAATCTCCCTGTACTCCCAAATCCTGTGTTCAGTTCTGGGCCTGACNATGAAGGTCACTCTAGGGAGGTCACTAGGGAGAAATAACAAGTGACAGATGAGAGGAAACAGCCTCGAGTTGCACCAGGGGAGGTTTAGATTGGATATTAGAAAAGATTTTTGGAAAGGGTGACCAGGCTTTGGAACAGGCAGCCCAGGGAAGTGGTAGAGTCACCATCCTGGAGGTATTTAAAAGGCGTGTAGATGTGGCACTTAGGGGGATGGTTTTGTGGTGAACCTGGCAGTGCAGGGATGGCAGATCTTAGAGGTCTTTTCCAGCCTAAATGATTCTGTGATCATCAGTTCAAAACAGCTTGATTGAATCACTGTCTTCTCATTAGAATGGGAAAACAAACACAACCCAAAAACAAAGAGCTTTTTTTACTGATGGCTTTGTTCATTC
The DNA here is from genome assembly GCA_013397135.1 of Pachyramphus minor. NCBI lineage: Eukaryota > Metazoa > Chordata > Aves > Passeriformes > Tyrannidae > Pachyramphus > Pachyramphus minor. The sequence goes on from VYXB01006395.1 coordinate 243,403, forward strand.
CACGGGCTGATGATGTGCTTTGTGTTATTGTTTGTGTTCCGAGTCCTTCCTACCATTTATGATTTTACTGCTATTATCTGTCTGCTGCCATCATGATAGCATTAGAAACAAAATGTAGCAAGATCTATAATTAGGGTTGTCTACACATTTTCTCTCTGTTTTCCATTTGACTCATTTGTAACTTTCTGAATCTTCCAATCTTCCAGTTGAGATAATCAAGGTCAGCCATTTCTGAGAGCAAGGGTGGTGTTTGTCCATTTAAAAAACCATAATTTTTATGTTCAGGGCAGGTATACAGGAATAGCAGGGATGGAAATTGAAAGAGAATATTTGTAGAAGAGAGTTCTTACTAAAAAACCTTCTTTCAAGAAAGGTACCAACAATGTAAGGACCCTTAATAGTGGCCTATTGGAAATTGCTGAACTTGAAAGACACGCAAGGTTATGCAATTACTGAGATAGCCATATATGCAGTTTAATGTCAGTGGAAGTGCTGAATAGAAATGAAAATTATATGTATTGCCTTCTCTGGATGAAACACAACAGAATGAGTCATGGAAACGACAGGATGCTACCTGACTTTAGTGTGACTGAGGAAACTATGGGCATGTTTAGCTTCTGAAAGTCATGGCTCTGAGGACAAGGTAAGACATGTTGGTGCCCTTTAGCAGTCAGTGCCTGCAGCCCAGCCTGGCAGGCTGACCACAGCCGTGTGCTGTGGGGAAGCACCCACTGGAAGAAGCAGCTTGGGCTGGCCCCCAGTTGTGGTAGCAGTAGGATCTGGTGGAGAAATGGTGCTGTTGGAGCCCAGGGCACCTGTGAAACTTAAGAGAATCTGGGTAAAAGTGATACCTGATGACAGATTGAACTCTTAAATAGTGGATACTATGTACCTATTGGGGTAACTAAACTGGCCTTCCGTAAGTGTGCTTTTGTAAGCTTGCCTCAGACAGCACAGCCATGGTTTTCTGCACAGTGGGTTTTGTGCTAGACCTCGCCCAAGCTGTGTTATTATGCGGAAGTGCTTCTTAGCATGTCTGTTTTTCAGCCAAGTGTGAGTTTATTCCTTTGTATTATACAAGTTGGAGCTTTTTGTATAATTTTGTTTGCTGAGATCCTTAAAAGCATCCTCCTTTGTGTCTGCTTTTGGGAAGTAGCTGTTCCTCTCTAGTCCAGTGTGATGACAGAGTGCTGTGTGTGCTTCATTTCAGGCACTGACTTTTAGGTATGTGGGACTGGCCATTAGTGAGTTAATTGGTGATTTTGTGCCATGATTAACCTAATAGTGGGTTTGACTACATTAACTAAAGTCTTGTCCTGGACAGCAACTGATTAATCATTTGCTTTCAGGCTTTCCCTCAGCTGGGGTCATTCTGAAACCTGAGGTTTGGGTTAGCAGAGTTGAGTACTGACTGTGTGATACCAACATAAGTGTTGGCACTAACACTGCACTAAGTTTCTTCCCCTTAACCTTAAACTTTCTCATAACATGACCTTATTGTAAAAATTTAAATGTAAGTGATCACCTTCTATACAGCTGAAATTCTTCCTAGTGTGACTCTTCTCCAAGGTGATGGGAGAGAGCCTGTTGCACCAGTTTATGTTAATTTACCTTTTGGTGCATGTGTGCACTTTTTGGTATGCTTGTAGATGCTGTGCTGGATGCACAGACCATGAAAGAAAAATGAAGTCTTGGTTTGCTGCTGTAGCATTAATATGTTTTTTCCCCACTACAGTTAACTGGTTTGCATCACAGCTTGGTTTGAAGAGCTCTTGACTTGTAAAGCAGCAGGATTTGGGAGCTGGCCTATAATGGACTCCAGAATCAGCTTTGGCAGGACCAGCAGTGGCATAGCATGATAGCAAAGTGAAGTTACTTTTTTTGACCTGTATGAGATATTCCCAACTTTGGTAGGTATATTGAAATGAGCGGTGAATTTTAGTGTTTATACCTTTGAGAAAGTCTGCAGAGGTGCAAATCAGTAAGGATGTGGAGCTTCAGTGGAAAGCACTTTTCAAATTTACTTCAAGGTAGAAAGAAATGTAGCATCTTTAAATTCTTGGAAGTAGATAAGGGCAGAGACTCACTGATTAAATCTTGCACTCTTAATTCTGGTTGCTTACCCTTTATCTTCTTCACAGAGATATTGCAGTGGCTATTAATTCTCATTGCAGAAGAGTCAATGGAGTGGTTCAGTGGTTGTCCACTGAGGGGTGCCTGCCTCATGCTTCTTGCAGAATGTATGACAGAGAGAAGGACTTGGTCAGTGAAGAAGCACCTGCTCTTCCCCACTCATTGTGTTGTCTGGTTGTTTCTCTGGGTGAAAGGATTGTCAGCTGACAAAGAACAGTGAAGAAGGAATACTTTAGCAAGAAAAGACTCCAGCTCTGGTGTATTGACTTCTGTGGCAGCATTGAAGCTGCTATACCTTTTACAGAATGACTCAGACCTTTAAAATTTGAGTACTTATGCACATGCCTCAGACTGGTTTGTCCACAGCCTTGTGGCAATTGTAATCATTTATAGGCCTATAAAAATTTCCATGCTGATTTTGTAGCGTGTTTTCATCCAGTCCGTGGAGAACAGTCTAAGTGACTGTAAATGCAGTGAAAAGGGAAACTGGGCAGTTCCATGTAAATGTTTATTATATGGAAACAGACTTTCCTGACCCTGCATCACTACCTTAGCCTTTAATGCTCAGGGAATGAGCATAAAGTACTAATGAAGAAACTATGTTGTCTTCATGCTGGATTATTGGAATTGGTGGCACACAGAAAAGGATAAATTTAGCTTTGTGTTTGTGTGTGTAAAATAAGTATTTCTACTTGTAGAGTACTTCAGTTTGCCCCTGTTTTGTGTTTCTGGTCTTTTGGGGCAACCAGAAGCCCCATGTCCTTGGGTTTCTTTCAGTACTGTAATCTCTGCAGCTTGCAGTATCGAGCCTCAGGTTAGAAAGATTGCTTTTCAGAACCAAGGAGAATTTCAAATTGATGGCACTTTCACAGTGAATACCTTTCCAGAAGACTAAACAGCAGCAAGCCCACAGAAGCCAGTTCCTTTATCCTTTGCTTTATCCCTTGTGATTGCTGTGATGATTAAGTAACTTCAGAGTAGAAAAAGTTTGAATGGCATTTGCCTTGAGCATTCTTGTGCAGTGCTTTTTTAATGAGCTCTCACACTTCCAGCTTGCAGCTTTTAGTATTTAAAGCTTTCTTCATGGTTTCACTCTTACTGTAATGTTGATAAAGTGTTTTTTTAAGAAAACTTTTATTAGCAGTTGTCTTTTTTGCATGAAGTATGAAGCCATGGGTTAAGGCAAGTAAAGGTTTTATATTCCTTACAACTTCATTCTGTTCTACCTTCAGTCTTGCTGGAAGTCTAAGTGTACCAGACAGTAAGTTCAGGGGCAGTATAATACAGGAAGGGGAAAAAAAAAGCTGTGATAATGAACACTCAAAGATACCAAAGTATTTTTTTTAAACACTTAACAAAATATGTGTACATTTTAATTAAAATGCTGTGACAACACTACTATCACACTGCTGTTGGAAATGCTAAAGGACATCGCTTCTTTTCTTCAGCTGAGGAAGAGGAGACTGTGTGCAAGTGCCAGCAGAGGGAGTCACGACTGGCCATTAGATGCTGAAAATTTTCAGATCAGAGTGGTCATCGTCTGGAAGGGGAAACATGTTCTTAATGTGTAGGGTGAAGTATAAAAAGGTTTCCCTTAAGAATTTTTTGCTTTTTGTGTGAAGCACATATATGTTTTTTCCCTCCTGCATTTGGATTAGGAATATGAAAACACAGTTCTGAGTATTCAGTTTTGGATATCCTCGTAGTGATTTCAGTCAAATATGGTTTTCTAAGCAATTTCCCTCCATTCTGTACCCTTTTCAAACCGCACTGATATGAAGTATGGAATGATGTAGCCCTCAGAATTTTTCAGGATTTAACATCTCTACCTTGTTAAGGATAGAAAAATAATGTCAAATAGGGTAGATCCACACAGCTGAGGAGAAAAAGAAGTTCAGAGTTCAAAATGCTGGCAACATGCTCAGAAGAATCACAATCCCACTATCTCCTCTCCTCCCAGCTGCAGAGCACCGGTGTCTGGATGGATGGATGCTGTCTCTGATGGCACAGTGAGGAGGAGAACTTGGGCAGGTGAAAATGCTGTGCAGCAGCTCTTGAAGCTCTTTCCTGTCAGTCTGCAGACTAGCACAAAGGACTTCATCCCTCTCTTTCACACCTTGCTTGTGACAATCTGTTTACTTAGGCTTGGTATGAAGGATACTGTTTGGACCCGATGTTTTTGTTTAGTGATTAGTGCCCTCTGCAATAATCTCTCTGGATTGTTGTCTAGTTCCCTTGGCTTGTTCTAAAGTGTTTATTCTTTCATCTTTCTGGCTTATTGCTTAAGCTTTCAGTGTTGAAATAATGGAGAAAAGCAAATAAAGAGCATACAGTATTTGCTTTAAGATATAAAAATTGATCAATTTATTTTCGTTAGCCTCTAGCAAAGACAACATTCTCACCATGGTATTTGTTATTACTGGCACTGTGTTCTTCTGGTCTGACTTGCTCCGTCTGAAGTGTCTTGCATCACAGTCTCAGTGCTTACACACTCTTCAAACAAAGCTTTCGGGGATGCATGTAAGCCACAGCTCAGCCTTCTACTGCTGCATTTCACTTATTGATCTTAGTGAACATGGTCTTAAACCATTTCTTCAGTAAGCAGGCTTTTGGTACAATACAGTTTTACGGGAGGAGTGTAGATTCACCCAGAGACAGTGTTACTCTTTTCTCCTGGGGTTACCAAACGTTCAGGGAGAATCGGTGCTTGCTGGCTTCTAGAATCTGCAGAAGGTTATGGACACAGCAAACAGATGTTATGGCTTGCAAAAGAAGTAAGCTGATAGGCAAAGGGCAAAGCAAAACATGAAAAAACCTTGCTGCTTATCTCATCAGTTCTAAAAAACACTGCAAGTACAGTGCTGAAGCCAGTGGGGGTGAGTGCAGAGGAGAGAGGACCTGAGCTGGCAGGTTTGGGCTTGGTTCCCAGCTCTATCACACACTCTCCCATGTGACCTTGTGCAAACTGCTCCCAGTCTCTGCTTTTCTGCTTTGCCTATCTTACCACTCTAATTCTTCACATCTGACTAGTACAGAATGTCTTTTACTGTGCTCTGTACCATACCACTGTGTAGTTATTCCCTCCCTTTGCAGTGCTACTGAGGTGTGTCTTTTTAACTTTGAGGGTATTGATATCAGGAAGGCAAGCCTGGACAGAAAACTGATGTTTAAACCTTCTCTGTATTTCTTTTCACCAGGTCAGTTATGGGCTGATGCTTTGTGTGTTCTGCATTCCTAACCTCACCTGCATTCCTTTTCTGCTCTTCCACCCTGCTCTTACATATTTAGGATTGCATCCCTGTCCATCCCCTTCTTCTCCTCCTCCAATCTTTGAAGACTCCCTATTCTCTTGACTGTCTAATTTAACTTTTATTCCCTCATAGTCATTAGGCTTCTCTATTGAGGCCAAGAAGGTCTGGCAGATTCTTTGATGGATTTGCTAAGTTGTTGATTTAAATTTTGCAGGCTCTGTGATGCAGAGAGACTGCTAAATTGCATGACAGGTTTCTGAAAGGCCAGAGGAAGACAGGGTATTGAATAGAAAATGGTATGAAGTGAGAGAAAACAGAGGGCAGAACTTCTGGAAGGAAGTATGAAGAGTAGTTTTTGGCCAGGTAGATGACAAGAATTTGACAGGGAGAAATGGTTTTAAAGAAGAGTGTGCCTGTGCGTGTGTAGATGGAGAAAGGCAGGATAGAAGGAAGACAGAGGGCCATTTTTCAGAGGGAGCTGAAACCATGGTGACTGGATCCTGAGTGCTCCACATCAGGAGTGATATTTAAGGACAGCTTCAAGAGAAACTGATCCAGAGAATCCAGTTGTGTGGTTTGCAGGTAGATTCTCTTATTAAAAAACCAAACCAAACCAGCAACAGAAACCAGCAATCCAAAACCCACAAACAAAAAACAACCCCACAACAAACCAAAAACTTAAAAAAATCCAACCCCAGTATTGATGCTGTGTACTATTCAAAGCATGTCAAGTGAGCCTGACAGAAAAATATTTTAATAGCCTGCTGCTCTTATGCTGATTGATTACAGCAACAGATCAAAGATAAGCATTCTGTCAAGAATCATTAATATCTGTGAGCCACTAGTAGCTATACAATATCAAAAATTCAAGCTATTTAAAAGCATTCTAGCCTTGTCTTGTGCCTAAGACCAGTAAATGAATATTCATGGTAGCACACACAGCTAAGAAGTGGTTCTTTACCTCACGTAGCTTTCAAAAGGTAAGCATGCAGATTATTACCACAATTTAAGTGCTAAAGTAAGTTCTCACATTTTTACTTCTCTATCCTTTGACAACTTCAATGCTTGTAAATTATATGGAATATATTTACCACAATTGTTTGCCTATATCTTACTATTTTTCTCCAATGAGCTGTAAGATCTTTTTGCCTCCATCAGTGGGAAGGGAGAATTGAAGAAGATCTGGAAGATTTAAGATGCTGCTTAGGTGATCCTGTATATGGCAGAGGATTACAGAAGGCAAATTCTTCAGCACTTGAGCAAGGAAAAGACTTGTGATAGCTTCAAAAACTCTTCCAGAAGTCCTCTGATGTTGTGAAAGTTACCCATGATCTACAAGAATTATTTGGGAATGGTTCCTTAGTCACTGCCTTGGGACTGCTGCAGGATTAAGCTAGGTCAGTGTTATGTCAGCAGAGAGTGTGGATCTGGGGAGACTTTTCACTTTAGAATTCAAAGATCAGGATTTAAGTGCAGGGGGAGCCATTATTTTTATGTTATGTGCCCCAGGTCACACTGATGAACAGTTTGCTCTCAGATTTGACTCCTGGTGATGTGCTAGGGCTTATTTAAACTGAGATTTTGGCTACTTTTACCAGTTGCCACAGCCATCTTATGTCCTTGTGATACGAAAGACTTTGTTGATTTACACATGTAAAGTCACATAAGGTAATAAGAAATTACCTCTTTCCTAGGATCTTTGGGAATGCTAGGATAGTAGGTGTTTTCAACCTACTATGACTGGCCAAGTATCCCTGAGCAAGCCTACCAGACAATGCATTGCTTTGTGGGGAGGTGAGAGCAGAGAAGTCTTGTGTTTATGGCCAGAGATATCTGCCTCTTCCATTCTAATCAATTATATCATGGTTAAAAGACTCTAAGGATGTGGAAAAGTTGGGACCATACCCCTGCTGTATTTGTGGAAACTGGAACAGGTCTAACAGTAAAAAGTCTTTTCCTCTCCTTTCTCTTTCTCTCAAACTACCAAGTCACCTTTAGGTGAAAGAACTCTACAGGAAAATGATATATGTGAGTTCAGGTCTCTTCTCCTGCAGTACAATTTGAAACACAGGCCTGTTGTATCCCACATGTACACTGATTTCAGGGAAGCATAATTGAAATCTTGCCTAAGTCATTCTTCCCTAAGCAAGGAAAAGCTTTGTGTGCCTAAGTAATGGATGAGGTTTGTAGCTACAAATTACTGACAGAGGTATTTCATCACCTTTGAGAGTCCTCTGTACTTTTTGTTGGCCCACTACAGCTTTTTAGCATCTACAAATGCCATTCTTGTGTGCCTCACTGGTATAGACACTGCACAAGCAGAATAGTTCTCTAAAAAGGTCCCAGTGGGATATTACTGCATCATTATTTTTTACTATATGTGTTTGTATATGCACAAATATATTTGCATTTTGTGATGACTTTGTAAAAACTCAACAAAGCACAAAGTGCAGCTACCTGACATTTTTTAGGTGTCAGATGATTTCCATGTAGTGTATTCTTTAAAAAGAATTTAGCAGTATCTCTTATGCAACAGCACCTCCCCTGAATGTAATGATAAATATAATCCTTTTTAGAAGTGAGGTGTGGAACTCCCAGCTGTATGCATGTTTACTGCTGCTTTTAGTCCTGCTGAGTTTTAATAAAACAACAGGCTTAGCCTGGAAGAGAAGCATCTTCAACTGGAGTCATAGGAACAGTAATGAATACCCATTTCAGAAAGTTAGGCTGTAACCCTTTTCACCACTCAAGAGGAAAGTATTCCTCTCCCATGCCACCATACATGGTTTCTTGTTAAAAATGCAATTGTTCCAGTTACTTTTTGATAAGCCACATGTGTCTTCGCTAACCTGTCATTTCACTTGTCAGTAAAGCAGCCTCCCCTAGAGAAGCCACTGTCTATGAGCTATTCCCATTCCACGTTCCTGTACATACTGTGTGCACCTATTGATTTTGGTCTGCAAGCACACCTGTCATTAGTGTGTGGGAGGAGCATGACTCAGACCTAGTCATTCCAGTGACAATTATTCTTTAACCACTTTAAATTAGTCTTCATCTGTAAATGTCATCTTTATCTCTGACCTTGTTGGTTTACTCAACTTAACTCAAAACTTCATTATTTTTGTTTGTATTATGAGCACCATTAAATATTTGTAACTGTTTAATGATACCAGAAAAGGGAAGGCTTGGGAACAGTTTGTCTTTAGGTTTGTTTGGGAAGTGTTTGAAAACTCTGCATGGAATATAGTCACATAACTTGTTTGTACCCATTGCACCCAGAAGTAAAAGTTGTTCACGTGCAAGATGGGGTTGGTAGGTTACTCACTGTGAGCTGAAGAGCATCTTGCAGTGTTGATGTGGTTATTGAAGTAGCAACACCCCAGGAGTCTGGCTTACAGAGGTTATTGCATCAGAAGCTTCAGACTGAGCTGCAGTGAAGCAAAGCAGACAGGTACAGCACAATCCAGTTAAGTGCAATAGCTTCAGGGGCTTAATTTCACAGTAAAGTTGATCTGAACTGAGAATTAATTGTTGTCCTTATGTCCAGTATCCATTCATCCTGTCAGATGCAGCCATTCTCTTAACGCTCGCTGGCTGGTCTGTCAACTGAACAGACTTGACAGCTCCTCAGTGATTACCACAAGCACTTAAGTCACAGTGTGACTGCTTGGGGCAAAGTCAGCTTGAAGGGTGCTGGTAAGTCTAAGCCAGGTGAGCTACCGAAGACACAGACTTTCAGTTAAACACTCCCTGTTTTTTTCAGGATTCTGTTTAACTAATTTTTGATCTGGGGACAATACAGTTAATCCAGAGAAGTTGCTTCTCTCTGGAATCTGTGAGATGAGGCTTATGCAATTTTTACATCAACTGGCTGGATGAGGCCAGCACTCTACCACCCACCTTTGGTTCACTTCACAATGAAACCATAGTACCTCCATCCCACTCTGCTTTTATATTGAGGTAATTTATAGGCATTAAAATTTTACCTTTTCTTTTGTTCTCAGGGAAGGCAAAACCTAAAAAAAGACTCTGCTGTACTTGCTACATAGTCAGCAAAAGCTTTTCTAAGTAATTGGATGAAAGTTAGTGGTCAAAGACAAATGCATTTTCTCGATATTTCTCCTAATTGTGTCCTTAACTTTCATCATAGGTGTATGTGCTCACACCTGTGGACTAGTGTTTAAAGCCCATGTTTATGTGCATAGCTGAGCAGAGATTTTAAACCTAATGAGAGGTGAGAACACTGCAGGCTCAGGGGAGGCATTGGGTCCTTCCTTCTTGTGGTCTCACTGATGGATTCAGATCTGAATGTACTCAGTAAGAAATGTGTCCAGCTATCAACTTCCCACATAGGTGCTCTGGTGGGAGTAGAGGGAAGCTACCTGAATCCAATTATCATTTGTGATGAAGAATTGCTCCAAAGACTGCACTCAAATGTAAGATGCCTTAATTAAATGAGATTGGAGCAATGACCCAAAGGAATCAGACTGGATAATGTTGCTTGAACATTGCAAGTGACTTTAGCCATCAAACTCTTGTGTTGCAACAGTCATGGGGGCAAGTTTGGTTCAGAATTCTGCACACACAAGTGCTGGATCATGGCTTTGGTGTGCAAAATTCATAGCCAGTTCTGGACTCTCAAAGGCCACAGGTTGGTTATTGCAAAATACAGCTCAGTAATTGCCAAATGAACAGGCCTGAGCCAGCAGTACAAAGCCCAGCAGAACATGCATCAGCATTGTAGGGAAAGGATTAGAAAGTTTGGATAACACATGATCTCCTCAAGTCTCCTTAGCTTTCCCTCCTGCAAGGCCTTGTAGACAGAATCATACAAGTCACAGAGGAAATATGGTGAACAAAGGAACCATAAAAACTGGGTAGGTAAGCAGTTTCAGGTGGAAAGAGAACTTTTCCTAGTTGTGGTTTGTAAAGGTTTTGTTTTTTTCAGTATGTGTAGCTCTACTTCAGTAATAGATTTTAAAAAGAGGAGATTTGACTTCTAATTGGAGGAAACCATTTCAGGTAAATTGGGGGTAGATTAAAAAGAGCTTCAAAGCAAAAGCCTTCACATTGGTGCAAATGAGCAAAAATCTAGAAGCAGTATCTGGAGATTTAATTTTAACCAAGTAATTGAAAATGGCCATGCATTACTCTGTATAAACTGTAGAAGAAAAATGATGCCCTTAAATGGCTCAGTCGTCATTTAAATGGTGATCTGTTCATTAGTGCTGGGAAATGAAATGGAAATCTATTTCAATTTTCTAGACAATTTAAATTTTATTGTCCATAAAATTCTAAAAAACAGTAAAAGAGTGTCCTTTCTCACAAATTGCAGAGGATTTAATCAGATTTGGTGTTTTATTAATTCTCATCATGGTAAAACCTGTTAGTGAGCTGAAATCATTGAGCTGAAATCATCCTGTGTTGATAGAAGTATTCAATTGGTGAGTCTGGACTGGTATGTTTGGAATAAAGATAGTTTTTGCAGCTGCAGTGGAGTCTATGGCTGCCATTAAATCCCCCTCTGGATGACTGTTAGTGCCTTTCAGTGTAAATATAATACTAAACTGTAGCTGTCAAAATGAATGAATGATGAGATTTGTGAATCAGGATTCTTACCATTTTACTTGTTTAGACACTTCTTAATTTGTCAAAATCCAGATTTTACAGTGTTAATTAGTGGGATTTTGTTAATTTAGTCAGGTGCCTCTGTACAGATGTAGGAGCTACCCCCTTTCCTTTGTATGGACTGTAGGATGCCCTTCATCCTCTCTTTTCATAAGCAGGTGCTTGGATTAAAGATACAGCCTTTCATAGAGAGCAGAGTGGTGTTGGCCTTTCACTTTAGAGAGAGCTGTTTGTGTTGGAGAGCTTTCTTGCAGGGCTGTTGCTGAAGTTTGTTTTATTGGCTTTTATTCACTTTGGCTCTGATCATTCCTCTGATCAGTTTTGCTCTGTGTGTTTTCCTATAAACATTTGGGCTGTTTATCTCAGCCCAAACATGCTGAAGGCAAAAGCAAAACCTGTTAGAGAGTTGTGCTGCACAGGATACCCGGCTTTGTGAAATTTGTGTGAGCCAAAACACCTGTGATTGCTGCTACCAGCTGCGTGGGTGCTACCAGATCAAATCAAAACATAAACCCTTTGGTTTTGAAGCATCCTAAGGGATGCTGGAGTTCAGCATCTTTGGAGGATTTGGTGGTTTACCAACACTTTCTTCTCTTCTTCCATATTAAGCCTCAAACTGGCAAAACTGCAAGTTGATAACAGGAGGTAATACGTCTGTGCTGCTGCAGTAGCAGTTTGCTTTTATTTTGTAGAGTTAGGAAGGGATGTGAGGAGAGAAGCAGTGGGAGCTGTTTTTGGTGTTTGTTCCATAGCTGTTCTTAACTCTTCCTTTTCTGCCCTTACACACTGCAGACAGCCTATTTTAAGGTGCACAGATGTTTCTACTACTCTAGTCCTTCGTGGTTGCTTAAGTGGCTTCTTGGAGCAGCTGTTCCCTTGTTTATGTCACTGACTTTCATTTCATCGCAGTTCTTGGGGTTTTTTGTGATAGGAAGATGAAAGAAGATTATGTGTCTGATGCTCTGTTGTTTAGCCTTTGTCAACTGTGACCTCCCTGGTGTCCTGTCCTTTTGTAGGGGAGACATTTCCATTGTAGCTGGAGCCCAGTATAGTCCTTCTATGTCCCAGTTTTGTTGTCAGCAGGGTGATTTTAGCAAATGTGATGATGAAAGTGAGAAGATTTGCAGTAGGATTTGACTAAGACTTTAATAAAATTTGCCTGTGGTCTCTCATCTTTCCTCTTAGAGGTCAAGTGGTTCTGCCACATTGCTTGATGCGCGTGGCCCTCACAGCTTGTTTAGGCTTTCTGCTTCGCTCTTTGCCATTGGATTGATTTTCAGACTTGCTCTATTGATAGTACTGTGCCAATTCTTTGATCTTTGCCATTGCTACTGCCTTGCTTCTGAGGTGCAAATTACAAACTGGTGGAATGGAAGAGGGAGGTAGAGTAGTGTATTTATTGTTTTAGGCCTGGAGAATAGGGAGCTGTGGGAAGAGCCGGATCTAACAGTTACTGGGACAACATGGGGGAGAGCTCCTCTGGGAATTTACTTTCACTTAAAAAAAGGTCTTTTTCCCAAGTTGTGAAATTCAGGAATTGGTGTACATGCTAAGGTGTTAGTAACCATTCTAATTTGTTTTCTACCATCTGAAAATGTTATGTAAATATATTGTGAAAATTAATGAAGTGTTAATATTAGTTGACCTAATACATTACAGTTACATTGTTTACATTTATTCTTTACCAGCTAAATAAAATTATATCCCTATGCATTGTATTAGTAAAAAACAAAAGGTAGATGAAAGATTACAAATAGGAAACTTTATAATACACAAAGCTTCCTAAGAAGTGGGAAATTAAACAATTCTGCCTCTGTCTTGGTAGAAAATGGGGCAGCCTATTTAAATTCTGTACTAATTCTAGAAGGTTATGTAGATAATCAATCAGTAGATCTTACTTTAGATGTTTGATTTCAAGTTGCAAGACTACAAATAACAATTCTATCAAAATGAATTCTGTAAACAGTTTATTGATAGATACCTGTTCAGTTTGGTATTTGCTTGCAGATTGTAATTAACAGTTCAGCTTTTTCCTTTTAACTGCATGCTCTCTACCCATAAGAAGCATAATTACCATTAATCAAGACCTCTAATCTCAACCAATTATAAGCTCTTACATTGTTCTAATTGCACGTTTAAAAATAATGTGGTTTTCTCACATAATTATGATATGATACAAACAATTATTAATTTCTGCTTTTATTTTTATCTGATCAATGTTAATTTTGTGTGACCTCACAATGTGTTATTTGAAAAATGCCTTTCAGACATGCAATTTTTTTGGTTAATTTACGATTGTGTTTCATATTCAGTGAGAAGTAATATAGTGCAACAGGTTTTCAAGGCTGTGATTTCTCACAGCCATCTATGAGTTGAATAATTTGTTGTAAACTAGGAACTTGTTGATGAAACAGAAGTGCAATCATACAGTTAAATCATCTGCTATTTGTAAATCCAGGTGCCTGTGCTTTCAATAGTATTTAGGTTAGCACAGTATGTAAAAGGGGTTTGTTTTGGTTTTTCAATTGTTAAGCAGACAAAATTCCTAGATCGGCTTTCCAGAAGGTGAAGATGAAGGCAGTTTGGTTTCAGAAAGCGTTTCATGCCTTTGGGGCAAGATGTAAGAGGTTGTTCACTAGTTGATGTTGATCTCACTTGTTGCTATGTACTTCTTATGCACACATTTTGTATGCTAGGGCTTTGGATGAGTGCATTTTGAACAAATCATCATCAATCTGATGATTCATCTCAGGAACCACATGCAGCACTTAAATCTGTAATTGGGGTAATTGTAAACCTCTCATTCTTACAGATAGAAATTCTTCCTCTTATAATTCTAAAATCAGATCCCAGATCTTTTACTGTGGTAGCTGAGACCTGCACTGACTTGTATTTAAGTCTCTATTCTTACTTGTTACATCATTAAAAGTAGCAGATGATTTGGTGACCTTTCCAACCTGTGTCTGACCTTCAAGATTCACTTGTGCGGGTAATTTGCTATTGAAATTGCTGTGCTTTTATTTTTGACATTATTTAAACACTGGTTTAAATGGGGTAACACAGACTGCATTGTAACTGGGTAGCCACATTGTTGGGGACAATGTGTTTTTATCTATTGTCAGAAAAGAATATTAATATCGGGGGGGAGGGCTGTCTTTTCTGAGGGATCTTGACATTCACAGAGAGGAGATGTTGGGGATTTTGCTCTGTCATAAATAGCCCAACTTTCTTCCTGTAGTAGAGTGTGTGTTTCTGAAATCATTCTGGGGCTGCAGTCTACTGCAGTGGATTCATTTCATTATTCCTTTGAAAAGAAGGAAAGGCACACAGCCAGCTATTTCCATGCAGAAGAGTTTAATGTTTAATATGCTAATGTATCTACCCAATATTAGGCTGCAAAAATCCTTGGCTTTAATGTGTCTTTAATAGTAATAAAATGGTTAGCTAATGATAAATTAAGGATTGTAAGTTTGGGAATTTTTTAAAAATGAAAAATCAGTCTAGGCAGGAATAATTTTTCTTGCCAAGATAATTGTCATACTGGAGCTGCAGTTTGCCGTGGAAATTGCTTGCCTCATAATAATCAAAATGGAGAAACCAAATTTCTGTTTTTTCTTTAGACTTCATGTAGATGAACACTAATGGGAGAGAGTGGTGACTCCATTTTACCTTTGCTGACATAGAGCTGTACATGCCAAAGTACTGAGCCCCCAGGTCTCATTGTTTGCCAGAGAGTGGTATGGACACAAGTAGGGTTGCCCAGAATTCTATAGAAAAGGATGTGGTTGTGACCCTCTTTCTAATTGATCACCATTTCAGTACTGTGCTGGCTGGCAGAAGAACAATGTTTATGGATGCCTCGTGCTACTGCAGTGTCCTGTAGGGCTGTGTTTGCATCTGCATAACAGAGAGCAAACCAGGGCTTAGTTTGGAAAAGGTAATGCTGTTCCAATACAAAATACTCGTGGACTAGGGAGCTATTATGGTAAATCTCTTTTTTTAAAGTATTTTATCATTCTTCCCTACACATTATATCAGACTTCCTGGCATGGTTTTGCTCAGGCACAAGTTAAGGTTAAACAGAGATATAATATATATGCTTCTGATTACTGTATCCCTATTCATTCTCTTCACTTTTCTTTAAACTGAATCTGCACATTTTTCTGTATATTTTTGTAACCATTTGTACAGAGAGGTAGTTGGAAAAGGGGAGAGCTGTTCTCTATAAAAACTCATAAAAAAAGAAGTCAAGCAGCATCAAGAAGGAATTCTGCAGAGAATCAGCCACGTAAAGGCCTTGAGCAAATCTAAATTTAAATTGCATCTCTCGGTGATCAGGGCAAAGACAGTCCTGTAAGTTTCTTTTGCACAATATCAAACGTTTTTTGTTGGTCATACAACCCTAAAACATCTTTGTTGCCTTAAGGATATCTGTCTATAACACTGACCTGAATAAATAGCTGCATTCTCAAAGGAAGGAATGGGATGAAGATTTTTTTTTTTTTTTTTAATAGGTGGTGAGGGAGGAAATAAACAGCAAAAAGGGTATTTAGATAAGGCAAAACACTCTCTTCTCAGTTATTTATTTTTATATTGAATGGAAGAGACATGATACTGATAATCTGGTGCCTGTTTTGGGGGACAGGAAATGATAAAGAGGAAGAGCTTACTCAGCAATGCAGATCGTTCACTGGCGGTTGTCATCGCATGAGCAGCCTGACTGTTCTGCCTCTACAGCCAGCCTGTCACATATCACTGCCCTAATTCACAACATAGGAAAGCTCCCTTTGAGGCTTCCTGTCCATCCCCTTTGTTCAGGGCTGGATTGGCTGGAAGACCCTTAGCCCCAGCCTCTGCAAGATGTCAAAACATGACCACTGAGGCTGCCACCAGCCTGCTGTTCTGTCTTGGGCTTCAGCAGGCGGATGTTCTCAAATCTTGTGTGTTTTCATTTGCTTCTCTCTGCACTTGGAAACACTGCCTGTTTTTCTTTCTCTTGTTTATTCTTAAACCCATCTTGATGAACCAGCTGGCTTCATAACTGTGTTGAATGAAGTCAGAAGGGCTGTGCAGTGGTCTGCCTCTGAGGTCTCTAGCTCTTACCTCAGGCCTTGCTGTTCTTTTGCATGAAGAATATAAAACATAATGTGAGTTTTTATATACTATTAAACTTGCATCTATAAATTACTGACCCATAGTAGCTGTTTATTACATATTCCATCTTCTGCTTTGATGCATTGTTGTTGTCACATTGAGGTGGGTAATGATGACTCAGCTTACTACTGTGATAATGCACTTAAAGCTTAGAGATCTGTCACTGATGGCATTTCAACATAAGCGCTGTAAACCAGAGATGAAAATTTAAACTCTTTGCTGTCAAGCTATTTGTCTTAAAATTCTTCTGTCTTCTGTTGTGGTTTCGTAAGGTTTTGGGTACTAATGACTTATTTTATGGACAAACAGTTGTGTTTCAGGAACTCCATGATGCAGGGTCTGCCCACCCAAAAGTTGGTGGTGGTCCTCAATTTGTAGTGCTGAAGGTGACCTATAAAATGCTTGTGCTCATCAGGCCTTCCTAACACAGCACTGACATTGCAGTCATAAAGCACGGTGGAACACAGACTGTTCATCGTCGCTAATTATGCATTATTTCTATGGTTTTTCTTCTTTTTCACAGCCCTTCTGTATGCCACCATTTTTGGTAATGTGACAACCATATTTCAGCAAATGTACGCTAATACAAACAGATATCATGAAATGCTGAACAGTGTCCGGGACTTTCTAAAGCTCTACCAGGTCCCTAAAGGACTGAGTGAACGTGTGATGGATTACATCGTTTCCACCTGGTCAATGTCCAGAGGAATAGATACTGAAAAGGTAAGTAAATTAAACTGCGAGGAAAGAAGTCACATCCTGAAAGTATTCCATTAAAATAAACAGGAGGTACTGTCTTAGTAAAGAAGACAAATATTCTTTAAATAGTTCTAAGTAGTAGCTTCCCTTAATTTTAAACTTTCAAATACGATATTTTAGCTATTCTGTCATACTGACATATGCTAGTGGTAAAAGTATGTGTGTTTTGCTGGTGATATGGCATGAAATTGTATAAAAATGATGAAGAAAAAAGCTTGGTTTTCAGTAAATAAGGATGATAACTAAATAACAAGTTCCAAATTGTAACACAATCTCACAATTTCTCCAAATGAGATTTTTTTGGTATTATTTCTGTGTGAGGTTGTTTGCAGCTCTGTGGGCCTGGAAACGAAGTAAATTTTTTTTTGTCTTTGTAGAATTTGAATGTAACATTCTGTGTCACATTCATATTAATGAAAGCTGGAAGTATTTAATAATGTATTATTTGAAATCTACCTTATGTGAGGCAAATGTTATCATTTTAATTCATTGAATTTACCAGTAACTTCCCATTGTGTCTTAAAATGACAAATGGCCTTTCACTAGAACAAATATACAAAAGCAACTACTTCCCTCTTTTGTATTTGTTTCCAGCTTTTATGGAGATAGATACAGTTTTTCTTCTGCTTGTAAAGAGATGCAATTTGTGCGGTGGATCATTCATGAAATTATACCAATGCTCTGGTCACCAGCCTTCTGGTTGGCAGCTTAATTTAGTATTCTAAACTGTATGATGCAGTTAAAGAGCAAATAGTGTCATTTCTGTATAGCTGTTAAAGTGTCCTTATGAAGGAGTAGAACAGATGTGGCCTTGCACTGGGCTGTCTGGAGACCAAGAGGTACAGCGTGTACTGTTTGCTTTCCTAAATATCTTCAGCTTATCTGCCATTTTTAGATTCCAGACCATGATTCTGTAAGCATTGTCTCTCATACTAGCTTTCAGAAAGAAATGGTACTTTAGTGCTGGATACTGCTGGTTAGAAGCTGTGTGGGATTTGAGGAATTTTGGGGAAGATGGAGAGACAACATCTGAGGATACATTGTGTAGTGAGTGCTGCTGCTTTTATTCACCCCCCCATTACAAGCTGCTGTCATCATTTTAACAAAGCAACAAGAAAAAATTGCTATGTAAGACTAAGAAATGTGTGTTTCTGTATGCTAAGAAATTCCTATGAGGGGTTTTTAGCTTATCTTTAAAGTTCATTCTTGACTCCCTCTGGTAAGGAGAGAAATGCTCTAAGAATGCATTTGGAGACAGCAGAATAACCAAACCAAGCACGACAATTCTCACTGTAGCCTTTGATAATTATCTTAATAAACAGGGAAAGTCTCCAGTTGTCAGGACACCAAAGAGCCTAATACTGTGTTGTTTTCAGTAACTGGTATGTTCACAGCTGAATTGCCACTGGTGATGACTGGTAAACCAAGAACCAACTTTCATCTGCATCGCAAAAGCCAACAGGTGTAATGGCTCTGCCAATCCATGCCAATCCTGCTCATGCCAATCCTGCTCCCAGGCCTGAGCTCTGTTGGTTTGATGCCTGTGTTTAACTTTTAGGATGTCACGCAATGAATAAAACATGTATTGCTTGTGAAATAGAACAGTGGTAGTTGTGCTACTGAGTAATGCAGATATTGAAATATGAACTTAGCACAGAATTGGTCTACTCACTATTTTGTAGGCCACAGATTTGCCATTGCAGACATGCTAAGGAGTGAATAGTCAGCTAAAAGCAAAGACCGTAAAAT
This sequence comes from Pachyramphus minor, assembly GCA_013397135.1. NCBI lineage: Eukaryota > Metazoa > Chordata > Aves > Passeriformes > Tyrannidae > Pachyramphus > Pachyramphus minor. Next base: position 262,077 of record VYXB01006395.1, read on the forward strand.
CTGGAAAATGCCAGTATAAAAAAATTAACCAAGAGCTACTCAAAGATTCTAAAATTAATCCATGAAGATATATTTCTTACCTCCCATACATATGAAAGTTTTCTGCCATTTGTAACTCTCAAATGTCTTTAATCTGTTAAATTTTTGTGAAGTCTGGAGACAACTTCTGCAAGTGGAGAATGGAAAGTGAGTTAACTTCCTCTAAGACTGGAAAACCAAGGGTTTTGGATAAGAGCATCATTTAAATACTCTCTTTTATATTCCAGTTTCTACTACAGCAAGCCTTTTTGTGTGGTATATTTAAGTAACTGCAAAGTGTGTGTGGAATTCCAGTAGTAAAATTTGGCAAGAATCTGCCAATACAGAATGTTTTTATTGCCAGAGTAAATGAGATAATTTAAAAGACAGCTATGGCTGTTACCTGTGTTCCTTGTTAAGTATTGGTCTTGCTGTCCCAGCCCACTTCTGCGAGCCTGGAAAACTGAGAACTGGGGGCTTCAGCTGCTGCTGCTGTGTGTAGGGCAGCCAAAAAAGATCACCACTTAAGTGCTATAGAGATATATCTTTTTGGAAGTAATACCTGTAATAACAGGTCTGCTTGGAGGTGGGCCAAAGATAATGATGTTGGTGTTAAAGTCATTTGCCTCTAGAGTACCAGGCATAGTATCTGGAACCAGTGCCATGAATTATGAGCTTGGTTCTCTGCTCAGATCTTGCACAGAGCCCCACTGTAAGGTGCAGACATAGCCGTAGTTCTTCCTGTGTCACCTTTATGTTTTCTAGAGTATTTGCATTGAGGCATTGCTGCTGCTTCTTCTCTTCTCTTACCATCTAGAAAAATGTGTGGGAGTAACTCTGAAGCTCAACAAGAATGTTCCTTAATTGGATGGAATAGTTATTAGCGAGAAAATTATAAAATAGGCAGACTTAGACTACTCAATGTTTTTCTCAAATAGTATGTCCTGGATGTACTTCATCACAGACTGTTCTTTAAAGATTTTTGTCATCTCTGAACCCTGTTCATGTTGCATATTTCCAGCGGTTTAGCCAGGAACTTTTAATCTGTACATGCAGTAGTAATTTTGTATTCTTTCCACTCTGCTGTCTGTATTATATTAAAAAGCTTTAGAAATGGCCCTGCCTGGTACCCGCTGTGCTAAGCATCAGATTGTGTTCTCTTAGGAGCACACATCATGAATTGCCGCGAGGAACACTGCATTTGGAAGATCAGGTTGCCGAACACAGCATCGTACCTTAAAGTCCCTTTCTGGTGTAAACAAAAAACTTGTTAGCGCCACTGAGGGGTAAATTTGAATACCTGCAGTTCTCAATATTATGAGTTAATTAAGCTTTAAATAACTTTTTGTTTGTTTGTGTGTTAACGAGATGTGCAATCACACTTTTCTTCTATACAATATTCTATGACTTGGAGCATATAATTTGAGCAGGCTTTTAATGGAACCTGCCTATCAAAAAAGTGACCTACCCTCTGGAAACAATCTTTCAGGAGGCTTTTCTTCAACACTTTCTGTACTGCTGTGCCCTCAATTTTATTGTCTTAAAAACCTGAGGCCTTCTGGTAACTCAGTATCCAGCGCAGCATGTCGCTGAGATGAAAAGAGTATTTTCCTGCAGGTATTATATAGTAGACTTAAGTTAGTATTGTGGCTTATGTGTGTAAATAATATAAAAATAAATGTACAGACTGAGATTAGAAATTTTACAAGAAGGAGGAAAGCAGTCCTTAAATCTTTTGTAGTTAACTAACAAAATAGGCACATAAAAAGGCATGCACAGGAATTAATTGTCTGATTTCCTTCTCAGGTTTTGCAGATATGCCCTAAGGACATGAGAGCAGATATCTGTGTGCATCTGAACCGCAAAGTCTTCAAGGAGCACCCAGCCTTCAGGCTGGCAAGCGATGGATGCCTGCGAGCGCTTGCGATGGAATTTCAGACAGTGCACTGCGCTCCAGGAGACCTGATCTACCACGCTGGAGAGAGCGTCGACAGCCTTTGCTTTGTGGTTTCGGGGTCTTTGGAAGTAATCCAGGATGATGAAGTCGTTGCTATATTGGGTAAGTTTCACAGCTGATAAGATGCATTCTGCACCAATACAGATGCACGGAGCATTTTTATAACCTCTTCTTCTCATTCTTTAAAAAGCTTCAGTCAAGTTATCTTTACCATCGCTTGGAGAGGTATATTTTATTGTCCTTCCTGTTCCACACAGGTAAATAGAAGGGCAATAATCTCATCTCCAGATTGCTTTAACCCTGTTTCCTCTCAATGGAAACTCTACTTGAGCATTGGCATCCTGGTCCTTCTTGGAGTTCTCCCTGTCTTGACACATCTCTTTTTTTAAAGTGCCTGTCTTCCCTGCCTCCCTCCCACCCCCTGTTAATAATCCACTTTTGCTAGAAATTTTCCAATTAGATTTATTTAGATCTCATGTTAAAATAATATTTATCCATTTTAAAGTCTAAGTAATTTAAAAATTTTGAGCTAATTTGTGCAGACTTGGAATGGCAGCTTTGTGTTGAGGCATGAAAAAGAAGCTAATAGTGATGTGAACATCATTCTGAGGCAAAGGTAAGAGAAAAGAGTAGGATAATACAATAGATGTAGGTAAATCATGGCTGGAGCACAGAGGATGTGATACTTATCATTTGATTCTGTCAGACCCTTTTGTAATAAGATAAATTCTCATGGTGGCTTAATCCAGTACCTGTCACTTATAGCAGCCAGGAAAAAGAGAATAAAAGAACTTGGTAATGTTACTTTTTCTGAACACATACACCCAACTCTCCAAGAGGAATGTCTACTGAAAAAGGAGGGAGCTAATAAATATCCTGAGCACAATTTTTCTCTATTTCTGAATATGTATAGTAAAGGGTGAATTTAGTGTCCTGGGGAATCAAGTTGGTAATATTTTGTGCCGCACAAGAAGCTAAAAAAGGTGAAAAGCTGGAGGATAACGATTCTCTTTTGTTCTGGAATCACCTGTGCTGTTCTGTGCTGTATGATACTAGCAACTTCGGCTTGTCTAAGCTGCACATCAAGGACTTCCTACCTTTTGCCTTGTTGAACTCTCGTGAATTAACATGGCAAATGTAGAACAAACTAAAACCTCTCAGTTTGTGTCCCCTAAAGCCACCACGTGGGTTCACTGCAGGAAGAAAACCTCAAAATGTCTTGCTGCTCTTATTTGAGTATAGGTAAAAAGCACTGACACAGAATTTTTGTAAAATGTCCTTTAAAGATAACAGTGTTCTCCTCATCTTTACTGGTAACTTCTGCATTCTATCATAACACTCACTTTAGAAAACACTTGGCCTAGATTGCTTGAGAAACCTAATCTCTGCTGTTGCAGAGTGATAGCTACAGATAAATGAGGCTGATCCCTTGGTGTCTGGATGAATAGATGTGTTTTGTTGCTACTGCTCTCCTGGGATGGTAACTATTGATCCTTTTCCCTTCAGAACTAATTTTTTTTTATTTTTCATTTGGAGTCAGTTCTCTGGCACTCACAAAAATTGAAATCTGTCATTTTCTTTGTGAATATTGTCAGTGAAGAGGAAAGTAAAATGAAGTGGGATCTCTTTGTGATTCTGTGAGATTTCATTTTGGATGTACCTCAGTTCTTGTGTTTCTGTTTCTGGACTAAAGAATCCCTTTCCCTCCACATCTGTGTATACCTTCCCCCCTCCAGGCTGTGAAGTCTTTTGTTGAAGGTTTCTCTATCCTGATAAGAAATTATGTGTTTAACTAAGTTTTTCACTATTCTAAATCTGTTGGACTTTCTTCTCCTTTCACACAGTGTAATTTAACCAACACATTACTGAAGGATGCTGCAGGAGATGGGCCAGGGTTTCCTGCCTAACTTCTTTGTAATCAGTTTTCTTATCTGTAGAATAACAATGTTTTGGGGGGTTATTGTTGTTCTTCTTCTTGTTTTTTAATTTTGTATTTAGCTAAGCTTGTCAACGTCTTGATGAAAGTATACCAGATAAAATGAGGTACTATAAGGAAAAAAAAATGCATTGTACAAGAAACGTGATTGTTGCTGATCACTCAGCCAGAACAGCCTATGATAAGTTTTGTTTATCAGTCACAACTAAGCATAGCTATGAACATTAGGCATGTAACAGCAAACCATGTGAGCATTTCTATAGGGTAATTTTAGTTAACAGGTATGTTGGAGAGACTATAATCTTCTTTCAGGCATTCTTGAAACAAAAATGATAAAGTAAATCACAAATGATTCAAGGTGAATTATTTCCTCAGCTTTAGCTGTCATGTAATAAAACAGCCTTTGCAGTTTGCAATGGAACCTGTATCTTCCTTACAACAGAGAAATGAATTGCACTCCTAAATTAGTCTGTGTGACTGCTGTACAGCATTACATAAACCAAAGGCAAACTACACTTAATGCTTTAAGGATGCAATTCATATGAAACATTTTCAAGTTCTGAAACATTTAACCTTGCAGAGTAGCACATAAAAGTATATTGTGTAGCCCTGGAGTGTGTTGTGTACACTTGCATAATATCCTTCCAAATCAGTTCCGTGTAATACCACAGAGACAGGTATGTTCTCAGTTCAGGCTTATGTTCTTAAAACAAAGCACTGACTTTGATTGACTGAGATTAATACAAGCACTGAGTTGGAAGACATTGCACATCAGCGAGCAGTGAAAAAATGTGCTCTTTTTGTGTGTGTCTCCTAATATTGCCTTCTCCATTATTTTGATTTAAATGCAAACACAAAAATAAATTAAAAAAAAAAAAGACACCAAACCTTTGCAATGCTTGCAGTAACAATTTAAAAACTTCAAAGCATTTTATGTAGACTTTGATTTGTTGCGATGAAAGACATATTTTTTTTAATTCTGTGCAAAATTTCTGCTAAAATACAGAGACTACCAATGTCCATGCAATGCAAGCTTTGGATTTGAGTCAAAGAAACAAAAACCTTTAAGCCGGGTTTATTTGTGATTCATTCTAATACAAATGGGTTAGAAAAAGAAGATTTAGCAAGAAAAGCCACTGTATTACTATGTTTTACTATGTCAACATGTAAGTATGAGGGTGGGATTATGCAAAAGGCAAGTTTAGCTAGTGGGAGGCTGCGTGGATGAAATACAGCTCTGTTTTCCCATTCTTCCTGTTATTCCCTGTTCTTCCCATTTTACACCATTGTTATTGCATAGGATGAAGTGCTGACGTACACTCAGCATTTGTGGAAGATAGAGACAATCACACAGTCCTTGCCCCTGAAGAGAACTGAGTGAAGCACAGGTCATTCAGGACTTCCATTAAGAAATTGTTTTCAACTTGACTTCGCTTTTAACTTTTCTAAGCCCTCCCATTTGGCCTGATAGTGCTTTATGCACCCGAGACTGACAGTATCTCTTTGAACTACTCTTATTTAAAGACTTACCCATTTATCCAAACGTGGTTAGAGAAAATAGGTTGGTTTTTTGCTGTTTAAAACAATCAAGCATTTATGTGTACTTCATTTGGCAGCTCTAGTTTCTCTGCTTTGGAGCAGACATTTGAGGCTGAGCCATCTGAAAACCTGACCTTATTGCAGGTCTTTGAAAAGTTAAAATCTACTTATGCTCAGGAGATTGGCTACATTTTAATTTATCAAATAACAAATTCATAAAATATTCCTCCTGAATTAATTGTGTCCCCAGCACAGAACATAAAGTCTGACTGAAGCTTTCTTTGCAATATGCAGGGGAAAAGGGATTGTAGTAGAAGTGTGAAATAAGCCTAAATGGATAGTTGTTTCTTTATTTAAGGAAACTTGAAGAACTAAACTGTCTTTCATTGCCCTTTTTATGTTTTTTTACACTGTGAAGGTATGTGTTTCATTAGTGAAGTGTGAGAATGTAAGTTTTTTGGAACTGTGGTATACAAGAAGCTGATGTTAGAAGTCCAGCTGAGCAGATATGTGCCATTGCTGCGGTCATTTCACAACATGGGGCTAACAGGGCACTTCCCTCACCTTCCAGCCAGTTAATCTCAACATTTTTTATCTCTCCTCATCATTGCTAGAGGAAGTGCTAGTTCTTGTGTTATGTCTCCAATGGCATGTGTGCTTAGATAATTTCATGAAAATAGTAGCAAAAGTATGCTTTTGTAAGTATTTTCTGGAAATACAAAGAAGGGCTGGATAGAAGGGCTCGTTAGTAAAGGATTTATATTGTGTGAATGTATAGGTATCTGAATGACCTAGAAAACCATTTTTGACCTTTCAAGGAAATAATCACTTCTGGGTTAGATGTGACTGACATAATAGCATTCCAAGATTGAGCAGGAAAATCCCTCTTCTCTAGGAAATCTGAGGGAAGCAAGTGATTCTGGGACCTAAGTTGGTTCAAATTCTTTCTGCCTGAAATAGGGGTAATCTTTTAAATTTATTAAAACATTCCAGAAAAACACTAGAGAAAGGAAAAAGAAGACCCTTGAAAATTAGAGTGGCAGACTGTTTTTTTCTAGATAGCAGTGGGGAAAACAATGTCTTGTCCTTAAATTTTCTGACTGCTGCAACAAAGATGGTGAAGGGCCTTGAGGGGAAGCCGTATGAGGAGCTGCTGAGATCACTTGGTCTGTTCAGCCTGGAGAAGACTGAGGGGAGACCTCATTGCAGTTACAACTTCCTCATGAGGGGAAGAAGAGGGGCAGGCATTGGTCTCTTCTCTGTGGTGACCAGTGACAGAATCCGAAGGAATGGCCCAAAGTTGTGTCAGGGAAGGTTTAGGTTGGATATTAGAAAAAGGTTCTCACCCAGAGGGTGGCTGCAAGTGGAACAGGCTCCCCAGGGAAGTGGTCACAGCACCAAGGCAGACAGAGTTCAAGAAGCGTTTGACCAATGTTCTCAGGCACATGGTGTGACTCTTGGGGAGGGTCCTGGGCAGGGCTAAGAGGGGGACTCAATGATCCTTGTGAGTCCCTTCCAACTCGGTATATTCTTAATTCTGTGATTTGTCATTTAATGACTCCTAGATGCCCTGACTGTACAGTAGATCTTTACTTATATGACTTGTTCAAAGCTGCTGAAGTGGTCTTGATACTTCTTGCAAGGGGCCCTTGTGTGTATGGATGGTAAGACTGGAGGTTAGTTTTGTGGACTGGATTAAAGACAAGGAGCTTTAAACCTTTATTTAACAACTGAAAACCAAAGCCTTGAAAACAACAGTGACCTTCAGAGCTGAGCACTGGATGAGAAAAATAACATTTATTAGAAGGTTTAGTTAAAAAGAAAAAATAAAAACCCCCTACAAAACAGTTTATCCCAAGTGTTACATCCAAGCTGTTCTGCATTTATGTTCTTGCTATCTTTATTTGAGCTAAAAACTTTCAAAAGAACAAAATTTTTTCTTGACTGTTGGTTGAGCATCATAAAATATCCTGAGTTGGAAGGGACATATGAGAATTGTAGAGTCCACCTCCTGACTCCACAAAAGGCAAGTAAAGTCAATGAGATAGAAAGGGAAATCAAGTCAGGAATTAGTTGTGAGCAAGGAATATCACTGCTCTCCACAAGGTCAACAGTTTGCTGTTGCTATTCCTTTTGTTGCTATCAAAGCTGAAAGGAAATAACAGAATGTAGATATTATATAAATATGTAAGTATGCAGTAACACAATGTCAAGAATGGGAATTTTTTTGGGGGAGTGGAGGCCAAGGAGTGTGCAAAGGATACACATAGATTTACATTAAAGTTCACACATGAGTTGAGGAAGTGAAATTTGTATGACCCTGAAATACAGATCTTTTATTCTTATTTACAATGCTATAAAGTTGACAAGATTGGAGACTGTGGTTTTAATGTGGTATTGTAGGAGAGCTTGGTGTGCCATGTTTTGTTTCAGTAGGATATTAAATGCTCCATTTGCTTTGTGTGGAGAAATTCCTGCCGATTTAATTTGATCTAATTGCAGTCTTAAAGAAATGTTATAAGAATAATTGTTTGTTTTACAATTGCTTTAGCTTACTCATTTAGCCGTAAGCATTTCATTCAGTTGTAGACACAAGAGGATGGATTCAGATTTTGGTGGGAAGATTTGCATCCAGATAGGACAGTGCAAACTGCAAGGGCAACTGCACCACAGGGATGGTTTATTTCAGAGGAAGGTAAATAACAGTGCAGAAGTATTGTCTGTCTTATACCTTTTGCATCTTCCAAATAGTCATGTGAGGATTGCTTCTCAGCAGACTTGAAGATATTGGACAAGTGAATTGTACTGAGCCCACATCTCTATCTTTAGACTGCCCCTAGTACCTGAGCTAACTCAGGTTTCCCTAAACTAAGCTGCTTTGTGTACTACCCCTTTTTCAAAAGTTAATTGTGTATTTTAGGACCTACTGTTATTTAATTCCAAGTCTTTGAAGAAGTCTGTTACTTCTCTGCTTCATTTTTCACCTGAATTTTCAATGTAGATGCACCTCCCTATGTTAAAAATACCAAGCTGCTGTGCTCTTAGGCTTAAGAAATGCAGGATTATGGATGGCATTAGAGTTTTCTGACAGTATCCAATGTCACAACATTGTTTGTGCTATTGAATAAGACTGTAACGTGACCAGCAGTGCTTTCAAAAAAGAATGATTGAAATTAAAATCCATCTTTATCCTCAGGAGTTCTATTGTGCTTTTTCTATTTATGGTTTAAAGGTTGGGGTTTTTTTTTAGGCTGCCTTATATAGGAGATTGGACATGTTTGTATGAAATGATTCAGTGAACATCAGCTGAAGGAACAACTTTCAGAGTTTGATTTGCCCAATGCGTGTCCAGGCACACTTAGCAAAAGTATTAAAAATGGAGATCCAGCTAAACTTTTTAAAAGACTGTGGCATGAAGAGGTCTGCATTAGTACAAAATTTTAATTTTACAGTGGATGTAGGAGGAGCACTAAAACTTCTATGGAGGAATACATGTTTATTCCAAATGGTGGGTTTGGACAGAGAATATTCCTTATTCCTGTGCTCCCAACACCTGGGGTGGGTTGATATCAGGAGTTGCCAATTTTAAGACTTCAGCCAGACATTAGTTGCTCTGTGTCTAGCTTCTGATAGAGCATTAAAAGCACGAATCACCAAAGCTCCTGTCCATTGCTGTCTATAGATGTTCTAAGACTGTGAAGGGTGTTGGAGAAACAGATTTTTAAAATACTTGATTGATGACTTGCTGCAATAACTGAGGAAGAGGGGGGTTCCCTGTGAATAGAGGCCTCAGTAGGGAACTTATTGGCATGCTTTGTGTTTTATTGTTGAAAATTTATGCAGCTTTGCATGATGTGCTCTTAAGTAGTCTGACAGCACCACACGTGGAAGAAGTCCCCCTTGGAAGATGGTAGTGTCTGGCTGGCTACTGGCAACAGTTGTTTTGCATAGGGTTTTGTTTCTGTGTCAGAATTTTGGAGGAGGAAGAATAAATTGTTTTCACTAAAAAGATAGGTTAAAAAATACTTTTAAAAATGTTCATGAAACACTCATTTTTCTTCATTTTCTTCAAGTTAAAACATTTTTTTCAGAGGTATGTTTCTTTAACATTGTTAAATTTGTACTGAAGGTGTTGCTAAAAATATTAAATAAAATTAAATACACTATAGATACATGCTTTATGAGGCTTTCAAAATACTTATTTTATATAGTTCAGAACACAAAATTTACTATCTAAAGTCTTGTGAATCCATTTTGTCTGAAATACAACAAAATTTTGTTTCAATGGGGTTTCAATGTATGTTTGAAGCAATAGCTAAAACCTAAAGCCTGTCTCTAAGTAATCAGAGAAATAATTCAGAGGATAATGCAATTTGATCCTCTCAGATTTTTTTTTGATCAGAGAATTATCACTGTCTGTGCAATGACAACAGAAATTGAGCTGTGGTTTTCCTATTAGTTAACCAATGAAAATATATTCAAATACATTTGTGACCCCAGTTACTTGAGCTGGTGACTTCCATATCATCTGAGTTTGTACAAACTGGACACATATTCATAATTGTTTTACAGTAACTATTAAAACACAAATAAGGATAAATTAATCAGATTCTGCTGAAGCCTCCAAGCTTTCTGTGAGAAAGCCTAGTAGGGCCCAACTGACATTTAAAACTCTTCTTCTCATCACATTAAGTCAAGTAGTGAAATATAATCTATGCTCAATTTAGAGAGACAAATAAACACAATAATAATAATAATAATAGAAATCTTAGCTGTAACTAATACATGTTGTTGCTACTCATCTCTGAAATAAATGTTTTTACTTTGTCTGTACAGTAATGTGCTTCAACAGAGAAAATTGATGTAGTTGTATAGTAAAGTGTCTGCAAAATATTTCCAGGCTGTGTTTTACAATATGAACATATACGCTGTGTTTCTATTTGTGCACCAGGCAAATCACTGAAAGTGCAACTTCAGTTTGTTTTATCTGTAACTCTTACTTTGGTTTCTGTGATATCAATGATACTAAGGCTTTCTTATTAGAGGAATAAATTACTTAAAACTATGGTTAATGAAAAATAGTATATTCTCTGCAGTTGGTCATTCACTTCTCATTACTTTGCACTTCAGACATCTTAAGAAAATCCAAAGCAGCAAATCACTTCCATGCATCATCTGTACTGTGTTGGAGGACCAAACCACAGGCTATTCAGTGGCTGTCAAGTTGTGCAATTTAACTGTAGGACAGATACTGAATACTCTACCTCAATGCCAAATGGTAGCTCTGCTTTTATTCCTGACAGATATTAGTTGCCTTAAAACAATGCACCAAGAGGAAAAATTCTTTTTGCTCTAATGCCTCTAATTTCCTTGAATCTTTCTTTTCTTTATAAAATGGGAAAATTTAAATTGCATGCCTTATTTAGATTAGGAGGAGATGAGGGAAGGAAGGAGAGGGAAGGATTTTCACTTGAAGCCAAATAGACATGTGGTGATCACAGAGAGAATTTGACCCAAGTCTCACATCATTGGCTTTGAGCACCAAGGATAAATACAGTGTTCTTAGTGGAATTATTCTTGAATAGAATTGGTAGGAGCTTGTGACATGGACTAACTTCAGATCCTCTGGGGAGGCAAGAGAGGAAGGAAGGAAGCAAAAAAGGAAGGAAGGACAAAAGGAAAAAATCAGACCAATTTTTTTGTTTGTTTTTAAATTTCAGCAGCATTTTAGCTGAGCAGTCACTAGAGAGAGACCTGTGCAGACAGAATCAGTGTTTGCTTTTATAGCAGTTGGTGTCTCCCACTGCTTGGAGGTGGCAAACAAATCCTGAGAGTGCAGGCCAGTGTGGGTGCTCCAGGGAGCTGTGCTGGGAAAGTCATTGTGGCAGCCAGCACGGATCAGCATCACAGATAACAGTATTTGCTCACACCCGATTTCCAAGATTTGCTTAGTCATGCATTGCTGCTGAGGTACCATCAAGCAGTGTTTGGTCATTTAACTTATCTTTGGATCTGCTGAGACTGTGTCAGATCCCAATTCTATCATTTAAATATGCAGATGAAGGCAGATCAGGAAGGGACCTGACCTAGATTCTGGTGTTGGCTGCTGTAACAACAATTACTATTGATTCAAGAATGATTCTAACATGAATATTTTGTCTGATGTACTGAAAACCCATGGATTTGTGTGAATCCCTTCAAAATCCATACTGACTTGGAAGGCCTTCAGCATATGAATCTATGGCCTCATCTTCTCACCCAGCTGCTACCACACCAAAACTGCACCATGACTTCCAGACATCCAGAACCCAAAAGTGGACTAAATAGGTTATCAGTGAAGCACATATTCCACACATGAATCAGATTTTTTTGGAGTGGAATATCTTCTGCCTGAGAGCTCTTCAATACTTCCACTTTATAGGAGTGGAAAAACCAAGGTTTGTGGTATCAAGACAATATAGCTGTAATGTGAGAATGTAGTTCTTTTCTTGAACAAAATCAGCAAAACACCAGACGAAGCAGCAATAATCACATCTTCATTACTGGTACTGCTTTCAGGAGACAGAGTGAATGTGTCTTGACCTTATGCCTGACTCAGGCTGAATTTATAGTGGTAAGATGAGAAATCATCTTTTCACTTATAAGATAAATAGCAAATTTGATGTGAAAAAGAAATTGGGAAAGAAAAAATATGGAAACAGAAGGTTTTATAAAATAATTCTTCACTATTTAAGAATTTTGGTTTGGGACTTCTTATAATTAAAACAAACAAGAAAACAAAAAAGGCAGAAAACTATTTGTGCATGCTGAGCTGATGCTGGAAAAGGTCCTCAGCCCACAGATTCAGCAGGGAATATAAATGATTGATGGTAAAAGCTTAGATCATCCACTTTAAGTGTGATTGACAGATAATATTCTTGGCAAATGTCTGGAATTCAGCACGCTGGGAATGAGAAATGCGAAGTACTGACAAACAAATGCCATCTGCATTTCTCTAGCTTTAATCTTTCTTCAGAGGTAAGTTGAAATATATAAAGCCCGGAGTTATATGCAAAAAAAGGCTTTTGGCTCAGATTCCCTAATGCAGACATTAGATTTTGCCCACCTCCTTCGGACACACTTAGAAGTATCACCTTGCCCCTCTTGCTTTCTAATTACGGATGGTTTGGATAAAACACCCACTTAATCTACCCCCCATTGTTTTTATTCCTTTTCCCTGAATGATTGATCTTACTATGTGGAGAACATATAGACAAAGGGAGATGTTATGCAGTTCCTTATTATGTGTAAGAGGCCAATTGATCTACTCCAGTGCAGGTACTCCTGGTTGTAATTTTAATTCCTTCTTGCTATAAAGACTTCCTACTGCTCCTTCTCCCCCCTCCCTCCACCTTTTTCTTTGAATATCAAAGATTTTTTTTTTTTAGAATCTAACAATCAAATTTGATACTTTTGATATGCATCATTTAGGAAATGCACTTGACGGAAACAAAGCAGTATGTTGTTTGCATCTGTGCCTTGCTTTGGAAACCAAAATATAATGTAGGATTGATTTTCAACTAAATCACTGGCTGTTAACTTCAGGGAAATATTTTAATGAAATTGAGTATAACTTCTTCAGGTTTTTTTTGTTTGTTTGTTTCTTTCAAATGGAGATTTCTGCGATCTGACTCAGTTTGTGGTTCATATGTTGCTTTTCTTTGGTTTGGCTCAGTAGGTATCCAGCAGATGTAGCTCCTTCCTGTGCTGTTCCTGCCACTAATGGGAAGTGGCTCCCCAGGGTGGCAGGAAACTGCAGGGGGGAGAGTTTTTTGGGAGGGAGGAGTTACAAATAGCAAAGGGAAACTGTCATTGCTGCCACAGGTGAACGACACAGTTGTGTCTTTCTGTGTTACGTGAAAAGCAGAATTAAATTTTAAAAAGAGTAAGACAACTAACTTCTGAGGTAGGCATAGCAGCACCATGCTTCTTGTGCTTGCATTGTACTAATTATTCTTCATGTTACTGTGGGACAGTAAAATTATTATTTTCATTTTAAGGTAAGGAAACTTGTCTGGAAATGTTAAGAAATATGCTTAGAACAAAGCTAGAATTCCTCTCCCTTGTGCTTGGACTACCAGCTCTAACTGTTGCTCATCAATGATGGCACATTTCAATGCTTGATAGATTCCAGAGCGTTAATTAAAACAGTTGTTTAGCTAATTGCCTGGAAGATTGTGTGTAAAAGCATATTTATTCCAAAGGCAAACAATCCATTTTTACCCAGTGAAGCGTATCGGTTTTTATGGTGCATAAAAATTGTTTCACTTCAGTTTTGAATATTTTGTATATTTGTCTGTCTAAAAGCCTTTTAAGTGATGATCTACTTTAAGTGCATGGGAGCATTTCCCTTTAGCCATTTTTAATGTATCTATTGAAAAAGCATACATTTAAATAATTGAAACTGTGAAAAGTCATTGCTATTAAAATGAAAAGTTACTTACTGTACTGGTGTATTGGACTGCCACCATGCTTATTGATGTGCAGCCTTTGTAGTATTTCCAGATGTTGGTGTTGTCCTATGTAAGGAGACTTGAGGTGGAAGAACAGTTATTGTTATGGTGTCTTTGCTAATTTTTGAGGAAAAAATGCGCTAATGGAATGGGTAGTTTCAATGTCTCTACACCTTTAAAGTTAAAATAGAGTCTATGATCCTCGAAAGTGGTCAGGCACTAAACTGGTCCATGGCAGGTGGGCTGCACAGGGCTTCTGTGGAAGATTGGGAGTGCATCAGTGTGAACAACAGCTTACTGCACTACAGTGTAGCTTACCATCAGGCTGATAGCTTCTCCTCAAAGAGAAAATGCTTATCATCTAATGGAAAGATTAGCTGAGGGTGGAAGTACAGCTCAAGGGCTAAGATGAGAATTCTGGGTTTAATTCACAAGTTTTCTTGAGCTCTATACTCATGATGGTTCTCTTGACTTTCATATAGCCTTTTATACACGACTGTTTATTTAAGGAATGAAACCTGAAAGAACCTGGTTGAAGTCAATAAGCTACTATTTATTTTGATGCTTTGGCTTTAAGGATTGCTGTGGGCAAAGTATTACCTATGAGACAAGGTACCATCTGGTCCATTCCTACCTAAACTTGATAGATATTGTGAATGTATTTCCTTGTTGTCTGTCTTAAGAGAAATATACAGTGGTTATATAACATAGCAGAAGTTTAAGAGGAAAACACATTTCAAAACAAGAACAGTATAATATTCTTATTCTGTTAGCAATACATGTTGGAAAATAGGGGGGGAAAAAACCCCATTACTCTTGTAAATGGGCTTGTAACTTTCTCCTACCCACTCCCTTTTGTGCCCAACCTGAGCTGGGTTATAACCAGCAAAATCCTTACTGGGAGTGTTCCTCTGCTGGATTTTGGTAAACTTGCCCTGCACTGGAGGGCCCAGGCTGGTGCAAATGCCCTCGTTGCAGTATTCTATAGCAGGGATTTCACTGCCTGCCCCAAGCTCATAAAGACATGCACGTGGAAAGGTCGTAAGAAAATGGCTGTTTTCTTTCTTCCAGTGTGTAACAACTAAACATTCGTGCCTGGCCATTTGCTAGGTTGGTGATAACTAACCTGTACTCTTCTTGTTTGGGACTCTATTTTGTTGCAGCCTGTAACTGCACTGACATCTTATACAAGATGGTTGTGTTGGCATAACAGTGGATGCTTGTTAGCCAGATTAAGAAAACTCGACAACATAGATGTAAGAATCAAATCCTTTGCGTGAAAGTTAAAAGAAGAAAGGGAAAAGACATTTCATCCTAATTAATCTCTTTGAAAGGGATAAGAAGAGAACGAGAACTAGGAATTAATCACTTTTCTTGATTTTTAAAGAATAACTTTTATTGATATTTAAAGGGGACTTGTCACTTGGAAAACTTTTTGATTATGATTTATTCTTATGGAATTTTGATAGGCTATTTTAATTAATGAAAATATAGCAGAAAAAGTTATTAATTAAATATTTCAAAGTTATTTTTTTCAGACAGAAATTTTTTTCTGTCCACATGAAATAGAGGAAACTTGAACGTATAAATGAGATGTATGTTCTTTTATATTTTTGGTGGAAATGGTACTGTTATTGAAAGTAATGCTGTTATTTTTGTTTAGGCAAAGGAGACGTTTTTGGTGATGTGTTCTGGAAGGAGTCTACCCTCGCCCAGTCCTGTGCTAATGTAAGGGCTTTGACTTACTGTGATCTTCATGTGATTAAGAGAGATGCTTTGCAGAAAGTGCTGGAGTTCTACACAGCCTTTTCCCACTCCTTCTCTAGAAATCTCATTTTGACCTACAACTTGAGAAAAAGGGTAAGTAGCTTTGATTTCAACATACATCTTAAAATGATCTCGCTTTTAAGGACTCTCTGCATGAAAAAACCCCTGAGTTACTTGCATTTTGACATTTTTTTTGTAGACTCTCTTTATAAGAAGATTTTTCAGAGCTTGCCTAAGAGACACTGCTAGTGTGTAGAGTCAAAAGGCCATAAGTTTATTCCTGTGCTAGCTCTGTAGAGAGGTAGACTGTGTGTATGTGAAAATATTGCACATTTCAAGGAAATATACAGATTCCAGCATTTTGCAAACTGTCATGGACTTGTGATAAACAGTGTTCACTAGTTAATGCAACTTTAGTTTGTGAAGCAGCTCAAAATATATTAGGGGTGTTGCCTGAAATCACAGAGAAAATGACAGGAGAGATATAAAATCTAATATATGGAGCAAATGTCAAGAAGAGTAATCTCAATAGAAAAGTAATATGAACATGACATTCTATCAAGAGTTGCTTCTTTTAGAATCAATCACATTTTGGAATTACTTTGCTTATCTATAATGTTTCCTTTTTCTTATCCTTGATTTTTTTGGCTCATTTCATTCCTTGCTGTGTGCCAGTACAAGTTATTTTGTCAAATGCAAGTCATCATAATCTAATAGCTCCTTTTAAATCCTCTGTGTAATCTTCAGCGAACAACCTCTGTAGAAATTTATTAAAACTGTAGTAGGTATAATTCAGATGATATGATTTTATGATGCAAGGTAGAAGACAATACTATTACATTGAAAAGAAATACATTGGAGAGCCTGTACTTGCTTTAAAATATTATGGTATAAGGATACTTGAGATCAGCTAAAGAAATATGTTTGATAGGAGATTTTTTTGTTCCTAACTTCAGAGTGCCACATCCTAGATAATTACACCTAAAAAATAGAAATCTTTGATTATTTTAAATCCGTTTTGTAAAATTAGACTTTGCAACTAGAAATTTTTAAAAATGTTTTCTCTTTTGTTTATAGAGTTGGCATATGAAATTAAAATAGTGTGATGATATTTTCCATCTAAGAGCAATATCAAAGAATTCAGGTTTTAGTGTTGGATGAAGAAGAATGTGCTATCCACACTGTGGTCAAATAAATACAGCTCTAGCAGAAAATTGGTGTAATTAAAAACAAAGAAGCAACTTATACTTGAGGGTTTCCTCATAGGACTTTTTTTTTCAAATGACAAGGAGAGGGTAGACAGCTGCAAAAGAGATGTCCTGTTAGTAAACAACTACTTGCCTGGTGTTAGTTAATGTAAGAAATAAATGAAAAAAATTGGCATTGAGATTACCTAAAGAATCGGTATCACTAAATGACATATTTTGTAATTAACTCTGCGGGTAATGTGGTAAGATGCTCTAAGAATATATAACTACCTTTTTTTTTTTTTTTAACATGGATAAAAATAACAAGTTTTGAGCCATAGAAGGACCAACTTTTTTTAAAGCTCATAGCAATGCTAGCAGAATCTAATAATTTTGGACCTTCTCTGAGCCAAAACTCCCAATTTTAAAATCAAATATCTGCTCCAGAAGTGACACTCTGTTCCTCCACATTCATCAGCATATCTTTTCCCAGCCCAGGTTACAAAACATCTTTTAACCACAGTGTCATAATTCCTGTGCTGTCAATTTTCTAGACAAAATGTTCCTAATAAAAAGGTACATCTTATGATAGCAATTTCCATCCAGTTATTCAAATAATTGGATTTTAATTGAGTTGCAGTCAGCAGAAAAGTGGCGTTGATTGATAATGGAAGTGAGAGTTTGATGGTTCTAAGTTAACAAGCTGTAACATTACTTATTTTATTGAAAGTAGGCTGATTGCAATCTGAATGCAAATGTTAATAATGTGAATAGTATAGGCTTTTGGAAACGCATGGAAGGTACAGTATTTCAGAGATTTGAGGTAATGCACGTTAAAGGGCAACTTTTTAGAGTTAGAATGTATTCTGTGATTTTTTTTTTATAGAAGTAGCTCCCCAGCCTGTCGCTTCTAACACATCTCCTGGTCTATTTCTGCAAATGGAATTTTGTAGAATTCAGATGAACTGGTACCTTCTGTGAGTTACATTTGTGATGTATTGCATACCCTTTGGAGTATAAATACCAGAATTACACTTTTCATTTCAATAAACAGTTTCATCTCTAGCTCCAAAAGTGTTCAACCAGTTGAAGTATAGATACTGTATATTCATCCCAAATATATTCATAGAGATTCCAAATACATGAAAAGCAGCTTTGGGGATTTTTTTTTCCCCCCAGAAGGATCTCATGGGTATGTTTTTAGACTTGGTTATTCCTCTGAGGTGTCTGCATCTCCAGGGTGCATATGCCTTCACTTGGCCATGGTACTGAGTCTCACTACTTAGTGCAAGGTGCTTTGTAGCCAAGTTTCGCTCAGAATCCATTTTTTCACCATGTTTCCATGTTCCTTGGCTGCTGAGTCTCCTGTAGTGATCCTGGTGGAGATGGGACTCCCTGTCCTGGGCCCTTTGGTGCCAGTGAACATTGCTGACCTTACAGGTGTTCCCCCCACTTACTGGGATCTGGATCCATGTGCTAATGTCTGTGACAGAAATAAGCAGACACGCGGGTGTGGTGGAAGGTACTAAAAATGGTCAACTGGTCTTGGCCTTAGCTTATCCTTGAGCTGGATTTAGGCTAAGTAAAAAGCAACTTCCCTCTATTCCTCATGCTGTTCTTCCTGCCAAGTTTGAGTGTGGTTTGAGCTGAGCTGGGAGGGCAGGAAACTTTTGTCCAGTATCCACTTTATACCTTTCCCAGACCAGGGCTGCAGTTATGAAATGTTACTGCGTGTTTAAAGACTTTGTGGCCAAGGGAAAAGTTTCCAGTGCTCTGTCCCTGGCATGTCATTACTGTCCCTGTCTGTGCTGTAAGAAGTTTCCTTTCACTCACTTTCTCAACAAACACTAGTGAAATATCCTCTTTTCTAAAACTGATTGGTTTCCTCAAGTGACTAAAGTCCCTCCTATCTAGTTGCCTCTGACTGGAGCTCAGACTTGGAAAACTTGTCCTTTTTCCTGAAGGGGAAGAGAAGGGAAACCTTTAATTAACTCTTTCTGCTACCAGTCACTGGAATTTTCATCTTAATGGGAGCAGGGGGAGAATCATCTGCTGCATCTCTCTTTCCACCATCTTAAGAAACTAGAACTGCAGTCTGTGGCTGCAGGTGGCTGTATGTTGGACTCAAGGGCTCAAGGAAGCTGATAGAAGGGTTTCTCACAGCACTTTCTCCTGTAACAATGTGGTGAAATTAAAGCAGGTTAACTTGATATTTCTCTCCATTTTTGCAATTTAGAGAACCAGGGGTATGTGGGACAGTCAAGTGACAAACACCCTTATGGAGGATATGTTAGATGAAAGAAATATTGCAGGTTTGGAGGGCATCAGGATTCACAGGCTGGATGGAGGTCTGGTTTTCCCCTCCAAATATATAAACACTTCTGGGTCTCCAGACTGGATTTCACAGCTCCAGGTTGGCAGAAGCAGAAGAAGACAAAAGCTTGCATGATAGCTTCTTGTCATTGTCTTTTGCTTGTGAGGAGGTGCAAGTTTCACATTCCTTTTTCAGGAATGTGAAAGGCCTTTGGCAGCACTTGTAAGCATTCTGGTTCTGCAGTTGCTTCTTTCCATGCGTATGAGCTTTGTGACCGATGTGAACTTACGCTGGGTTGTACCACAGTGTATTTGCTCAGTTCATTCCGCTGCAGCCGAAAATGATGTTATAGCTCAAGTGATCGCACACACTACAGAAAAGGGAGAATTCTTATACATAATTTATTAAGTTGAGATTTCTCTAGTAGGCCATTTTAGCCTGGATAGAGATTAAATTACTAATTCTGAATACTTTGCTGTATCATGATAGAAAGCGCAAGTAGCTTTTCCAGAAGCTGAAATTTGTGTCCTGAAATAAAAGAAGGATGTAGGTATGTTACTGGGATTTTGTAAGACTAAAAGAAATTGCAAAGAACGTTCTGCATTTTTACAAATCAAACATGATTTAGTGATTTAGAGCCAAAGCTCTCAGTCAGAACATATTTCTTGAGAGAGAAGCGATTGTAACAGAATAGTCTCACTCCTTGCTGGTGTAAGATTACTTGCTTTTGTACATGTAGCAGTGTGTTTATTCTGTGGTATTCCAACTGTGCCAGTGGACAGGACTCCTACCATCTCTTTTGAAAAGCAATTTTAAAATGTAATTGTGCTTTCCTCTTCAATATTAGCTTAATCTTTCTTCTTTTTGTATTGTAAGCTCTAACTAGAGAAAGAACGTCTCTCAAATCACACATTTCAGCTAGGAGGGCTTCAAGCCCTGATTTTATATCTTAGGGAGCTTTGGCAGCAGAATGTTTTCAGAGAGTAGTCCATGGCCTTTCCACATGGCAAGTTTTCCAATTCTTTTTCATGCTAGAAGTTCAAAATGTTATCCCAGAATTCTTTCTGATACACGAAAGGCTGAAGTGCTGGAAGGTTTTAATAAAACTTTCTTACACTGAGATGAGAAAGGTTTTAATTTTAGAATATTGTCCCATTTGATGATAGATTTCATAATGGCCCAACTGACAACTTACTTCTCTCTCCTGTGTTTGTACTCACAAAAATACAAGTTCTGTGGGAAGAGGGGGTTGATGCTTGACTAACATGCATCTTACAGCACTGAGAGCTGAGAACCTTGGACATGAGTGAGATGTCTAGAAGGGCCTGTGGGTAGGGAATTATGCCATATTAGCTGTCCAGGAGGCAAAGATTTTATTTTCAAAAAAATTGTCCAAATGCAGATAAACGCTTAAGTATTCTGTTCTTTCCCATGCTGCATTTTTAAAAGCTGTTCGAGTAGTTGGATGTTCTTGCATTCACAGTTTCTCTATGTCAACCTAAACAAAAGGTATTTTATTCTGTTTCATCATTGGTAAATTCCATATTGCATTTTTGCATCTTTTCTCTGGCCTTGGACATCTTAACTTTTATCTGTCTCTAACAGAAAACTGTTCAGCTAGCTCACAGATTTTTGGGCAAATAGGCTTTACACTCTGTACTGAAAGTGCTCTGGGGCATGTTGTGTGTTGTTAGATTTGCACATCTTCTGCAGATAATTTTAGTGATATGCCTGTCAATGATTTTAAATCCCATGCTCTTAGGAGGATGTGCTTTTGGATTTCTTCCTTCTCCTCCCCTGCAGTTTTTTGGACCCCTCCAGGTAAAGCCTTAATACCCAGACTTGGAGAGGATTTGACAAACTGCAAGTATTTAACGTTCATGTTTCTACAGTGACTGTGGAAACATGTGATTGTGTTCAGCCCAAATAACCTCCATTACCTTTCAGAGGCATCATCTTAAAGTTTATTTTCCAAACCTTTCCGATTCTAAACTTATTTCTGTTCTATTTAATGTATATGGCCTTGAGTCTTAGGCTTCTGTGCTTATACAGAGGAAGATCTCAGTACAAACAAATAGTTTACATAGCGGGGATGTATATGTGCAATGTAAGACATAAGTAACTAAGAAATTCCAGCCTTACCTGGCTGCCAGGTGCCCATGAAGCCTCTCTATCACTCCCCCTTCTCAACAGGACAGGGGGAGAAAAATAAGATGAGAAGTTCACAAGAGAAAATAAGGACAAGGTGATCACTTACCAATTGGCATTATGGACAAAACAAATTTACTTGGGGAAATGAATTTAATTTATTACCAATTAATCAGAGTTGGATAAGGACAAACAAGAAAAAAATCTAAAAAACACCTTTCCTCCATCCTTTCTTTTTCTTCTTCCCAGGCACAAATTCACTCCCAATTCTTCATTCGGTCTCTTTCTCCTGAACAGTGCAGGGATTTGGGAAATGGGGGTTCTGCTCAGTTCATAATGCTCAGTCTCTGCCATTCCTTGCTCTTCACACTCTTCCTCTGCTCCAGTGTGAAGTCCCTCTTATGGGAGACAGTTCTTCTCAAACTTCCCCATTGTGGGCCCTTCCCACAGGCAGCAGTTCTCCAAGAGCTGCTCCAGCAGGTGTGCCTTCCACGGCAGGCAGTCCTTCAGAAACAACCTGCTGCAGCGTGGGTTCCCTGGGAAACCACAGATCATGGCCAGAAGACCTTCTCCTTCATGGGCTCCTCTCCATGGCCTGCAGGTGGATATCTGTTCCACTATGGGCTTCCATGAGCTCTAGAGGAACAACCTCCATCACCAGTCTTCACCATGGTTGTCACGATGGGTTGCAGGAAACTCTCTGTCTTTGGTGTCTGCAGAGTTGTTTCTGTTACATATTCTCACTTCTCTCTCTCAGCTGCTCTAGTGCAGTGTTTTTTCCTCTTTCTTAAATATGCTGTCACATCTATGTGCTACTAACATCGCTGGTTGGCTCAGCTCTGACCTGCGGTGGGTCCATCTTGGAGCCAAGTAGAACTTGCTCTGTCCAACATGGGGACAGCTTCTGGTGCTTTCTCACAGAAGCCACCTCTACAGCCCCTCTGCTCTCAAATCATTGCCACCTATACGCAAAACAGACAACAAACCTGTTCCGTTGCTTTGTTCAATACGATGGGTTTTCATGTAAATTTTAGCTGTAACTTAGATTAAGCTATGTGGGTAAGTAGCAAAACACTTCTTCAAAATGCTCTTAAATGACTAATCCCTTCTAAACTGATTTAATGAATTCATCATGTGTTTGAGATGCCTTCTCCTACTATGAACAGTGAGAAATTCTTCATGCTTTTAGGTGCTCTAGTGTAATTGTTATAGAGAAATAACTTAGTATACCATATAAAACAAGATGTGTATTTCCCCATAGGAATAGTAAGTTGTTGAAATTCTGATAGACCCTTCACTAGTAAATCCTATTAAAAGTAACTTAGTCATCAGTAGGTATTAATAATTGTCAATAGAATAAATTGATGGAAGAGCTGGTGAGGGTGAATTTTGAATTGCAATTCACCTTTAAATGGAAGAATATGATTCTTTTATGAAGCTGATACTAAAACCATAACTGCCTTGAAGTATCTTCATTAAGAGAATATTTCCTGTTCTGTGCTATTGTAGATTTGTGTATTGTAGGTTTACCCATGGTGGTCGCAAAACACTTAGCTATCATTCTGATCACTGAATTGAAATTAAATTTGTACAGAGCGAATTTACAAAAACAGAATTTTAGCTGTTTCCCTATGTGTTTTCTAAGTATGGAAAACATTCCAGTTATATGTCAGTACTTGGAAAAAAAATGTGGTAAATGGAACAAGTTCTGGTCAACCAGAAATTGAGGTTAAGCACTTCATTCCTTAATCTGGAAACAGAACCAGTACTTTGCCTGTTTTATCCAATTTTGAGGAGACCCCCTTGAATTGTTTGTGAAAGGGATTTTTTCCCTCAATGCCCCATAGAATACTCAGCCTTAAATATAAAAAAAAAAAAGTCTGACCTTTTTAAAATCTGTTGAGTGTTCATGAAATCTTTCCATATATGGGAAAACTATTCCGAGTAGATGAAAAATACAGTTAACAAGGTTGATGGTGAATTAAAATAAAATTTGTTTTCATATTATTTTAGTAATTAAAAAAAGACGTGGCTTTTGTGAAGCTATTTTCAGATGAGTAATAGAAAATTAACATTAAAAAAGGGTTTTGTCTTATTTTTGCACGCACAGCCGCCCTCATCAGCTTGTTTATCTCAACAGAAGAAAATGTATTACTTTGATTTTTACCCTTCTCCACCCGTGTAGACTAAAGCATAGAAATAATTTTAATACAGAGAAAGGTTACTCAGAGTGAATGAGGATTCCCCAGAATAGCTTCGCCAAGCCTTTCAAAATAGAAAATGAATTTCCTAGGAACTGAGGAAATTCTAAATGTTGGCCCACCACCAGGGACAGAAGATGATAATCCAAAAGACAACTGCTCTTACACAGTCTGGGAATCTAGTCTTCACTGTGAAAACAGTGAAATTCTCACTAGTATTTTTACAGTCAGAAGGACTAATCCCAAGTTTAAACTCATGTTTTTCTTACTATTTCGTTGATTTAGAAAAATGGAAGTGTAATATGTGAAGTGTGTTAGTCTTATTTTCAGTATGTGCACAGTGCACTACCACCTGTTCACAGTTAAGTGTACTGAGGTGCCTTAGTCCATTTTTGCACCACACTTGCGAAGAGGGGGTGTTCCATGGGAATTCAAAGAATTCCTACCCTTTCTCCAAAGCTTGAAGTTTGTCTTCTACTGCTTACCACGACTGAGTGGCTAGAGTCTGAAAATCTCTTCGTATTTCTAAGTAAGAAAATAAACTATGTTTCTTTATTGGTACCCGCCATCCCTGTCTGTGTATATGTGTGTGTATATGTGTCTGTGTGTTATGTGTGTGTGTGTATATATATATATGTACCATGACTGGCTTATTGCTGAAACTCTCAAGTAATTCTCATGTCACACTCTCTTTCTAATATATGCATGCTGTTACCAGGCTTTTTTACATGTATGTGCCGTGTTCCATCATGTATTATAACTGCACTAATTATGTCAGTACTTTGGTAACTTCTGTGGCCTGGTATTTGTATTTTCTGATATAACCTGGTGCTTCATACTTGGTGGAGCACTACTGACCAAGCAAAAGACCAAACAGCGACTTAATAACCTCCTGTATAATGATCTCTGTGGTCTGGGAAGCAGGACAAATGTACTAAAAGAGTACGATTTCCTGGCATAACAGCTTTGACCTTCTGGTCGTCTCTATGGTCACTAAAAGCTGAACTCATAGGACTGCAGATCCACAGACTCAATCCGTTCAAGGTACTCCATGAAGGACAGGGAATGTAGATAGCTGTGCTATATGAAAGCTGAGTTACAATGGCAAACCTACATCCTTGAGCAGTCAGACTTTATAATCTAAGTGATCTGATTTATCCTTTCTTCAGCTCTCCAGTGAATGCTGAAATAACTGCCCCCTATTTAAAAAAAAAAAAATTATGGAGGCCACTCCTAATGTTGTGTAGAGACTGTGATCCTGGCTCCAGACCAAACCCTACTACAGGTCCTCTGTTTTCTTGCTTGAATTTTGCAGTCTTTACTGAAACTGTGAGCCCTTGGACAGCGAGACAAAGGAAGTCCTTTCCCTCTTGGCATACCTGAGACAGGTCTCCACAATTCCTCTAAGAACTCTATTTTCTATGCACCATGATGGGCATAAAACAAGTAACTCACGTTAAATGCAACAAATGCTGTTAAGGTTTTGTGTGAAACAGAACAGTTTCCCATCTTGATCTGCAAACACTGGGAGGTGCCCGCTGCATTTGTGTAAAGCTATCTTATGTGTGTAGACAACTGATGTTTTTCCTGTATCCATCCTTGAGAATCAGCCTTCTAGTTCCCTACCAACAAGGACCTTGCTGGAGGAATATAGCCAGGAGCGTACCACATTCCTTAGTCTCAAGCCTGCTGCAAGAGAGTTACCCAGGAAATACGGTGTCTGATGTCAACCTGCTTTACAGGCTGCTGCCCATTCCAGAGTGACATTGAAGTGTTTGACTGCTGGATGTGAAGTGGAGTAACTACTAGGTGTGGCCTTGTGGAAGTTTTTGAGTTTGAAATCCAGTACACTTTACCACCATGGGAATGAACCAATTGCAAACAAAACTTGTTCGGGCAACTTGCCAATCGCCTGCTCTAACTGTAGCTACCCACTGTTGCCTCAGCTAAAGTGTTAAGGAGGGCATTGTTTTGGGCTGTGGTTTGGTATAAGGACTTACTTTGAGAAATACATTGAGAGTAGGACCACAAATCAGTCCCTCTTAATTTGGTATTATACTTGCAGCAAGCAACTGGGTTTTTTTTCAAGCTGTGTGATTCCTTCCCCAAAAGGAAGTGTACTGTTATGTCAAACACCTGTTTGGGTTCAGCTTTTCAAACAGAAATGTGATACCTGACACTGATGTAGACTATTAAATCCATATGCAAATGGAGGTAGTAAGTGTTTTTACAGTAATTTTTCTAAATTAGCAGACTGCAGAGAGGACTTGCACTCAGCTCCACTTGAAAACACTGACAGTATTAATATTCTCCCTCTTGCAATTGCTTTAGTTTTGGTTCCCATTCATTTTCTCTTTTGCCTATCACATTACAAGATGGGGTGTGAACTTCAGCATCTTGCATGTGTTTGTGTATATATAAATATATATATGGGTGTATAAAGACATATATATACACTGTGTTCAGTAATATCTCCCTCAGTTGAGGCAGGAGCATACAGTGGTAGGCTGTTCTCAGTATACTCGGTATCCCAAAATGCTGTCCATATAGGACTTGGAGTGGGAATCATGGTGTTCACAAACAGCTGTGCAGTTGGACATCTTCAGTAACCACAGGTCCAAATCCATTGTCTCTCTATTCAGCTGTGAGACTGCATAATGTTTTCACCAGATTTTTGTCAGGAGCTAAGTCTGCTAAATCCGTTTTTAATTAGTACAGCATTTTGATTGTGAAAACCTAACACCAAATTAAAGTAGTATTTGCACTTGAATACTATGTGCTTTTATTACTATATACTTATGTGTTTCTTATTTGTGTCACCATCTCCTGGGGTCTTTTCCAAATACAGAAAGAAAACACCCCATACATGCATTGTTCCAAGTCTTCATGACTTTGGCAAACCACATCTACACCAGCTCCCTAGCATTTCCCAACCTACCTTTGCCTTGCAATTCATCTAAAGGTACTATGCCTCCATCTTAAAACTCCAGAGGATGTGCTTTCAACATTCTGATATACTTCATGGTTGGTCGTTTCTCCCCTACGCTCTGTAATAAATATACCACACAACAAAATTTTTTCATGATTCATTTACACAGCTGACATGAGAGAATCCAAGAAAATTTCTGCCACAATAATTTTGTTACTCAGTGGATTGTATACTTTGTAAGCATTGTGTTTATGTGAAAATACAGAATTATGTTCCCCTTTTGAAACTTTCTTTTTTTACCTTGATTCTTAAAAACAGAAAAACCAAGCAAAAATCCCAACCCAAAACCCAAACAAAATACCCACAAACTCTTAAGATGTTATTTTTTAAAAAGAGCTAATAGTATATCCAGGCTGACCAGAATAGATATATCTGTGTTTCTCACCTTTCAGGTTGATACCTGGTTTTTGTACAAAATTTCGATGCTGCAGAAGTGAAGCATGTTGCAGTCTTCCTCTGTGGGTGGGGGAGGGGGTGATTTGTTATTTTTCAAGGTTTTGCTGTTACTTCACAGTAACTGGAAAGATGTTATTTATGGCCAGTTATTATCTTGATTAATGAAAGCAAAATTGCTGTTGACTTCCATCACATACTTGATCAGATGGTTTAGGCTAGAGTGGAAATATGAGGATGTTGTAACCTTGGCTCACATTAAGATACAAAGCAATAGCAGAGGAATAAAATAGTGTTGGCTCTAACAGATGGATATTGGCTTTGCTATTAGAAATTTGGTATAGTCTAGAAACATTAGCTTTTGATTTTCCTTGTCTGCATTTTTCAAATTGCTCAGATAACAAGTCTTGTAGGAGTAAAAGTTTCAGTGACTTCCATGCGTTTTGTGATTGTCCTGTACCCTTTCCGAAAGAGGAGATTCACATTTAGTCCAATGTCAAATTCATTGGAGTGAATGGAAAAAAGTAATAATGAAAAACTTTTATTTGAGATGTCATCTGGGATCAGTTATATCCTTTAACATAAAAGCATTATGATGGTCTTTGTCAGCAACCTTGAAAATGGTCATTTATGTTTGACAATCAAAATAGTTTGTAAATGACCTTCATCTTTCAAATCCAAACCATCCTGTAATGCAGATTAAGCCAAGAAAGGAGTTCAGAAAATTTGTGGCTTCTGGTTTGTAATATATTTCCACAATTTATGAAAGTTTGTCTAGATTTGTAATTGCTATGTTATTTTTATATCTAGCATATTTGTTAGTGATGTGAAGGCGTAACTTCAAAAACACTGAAGGGGTGTTTCTTATGCTCTCTGAAAATCTATCATTAAATATTGCATATTGCTTTTTTCACCACATTTTCCAATCAGTAAGATTTTCCAAGCCCCATCATTCTCTTCAGAGGGCTGTTCAGAAAGGCACACTTTGTAGAATTATAGGGCCCCTACCAGATTACCTTTAATAATATTGTAATTTTATTACATGTTGGAATTTCCTTACCAAACACTTTAAGATATACAAATGGTCAACTTCATCCAAAGATCTCATATGGAGCTATATTTCTTTTTTTTTTTAATAAGATATTGAATAATTTATTGTCCTTATGTGAAGGGAAATTGAACTGTAGAGGATTAAGTGACTTGCTATATTGTACAGTGGCTCTCAGTGACAATGAGGAATGGAACCAAGATTTTCTAGTCACATCCTCTACACTGTGTAGATATGTGAAGATCTGCAGCACGTGGTGTAGCATGTTGAATTATGGCTTGTGTAGTGGAAAAGCAGACTCTAATTTTGTGCTGCTTTGAAACATAAGACACCCTAACAGTATTTAATAGTACGTACAAGTGTGCTAAAGGAAGCAACTGAGCGAGTGAAAACAAGGACAATGTTGTTAAGAGAGACTAGAAAAAAGGTACTTGGAACACAGGCTTGTCCCTCTTCCCCTGCTGAATGCTGCATGTGCCAAGAGAGCCTCTCAGTAGATAAGCAAGTTAAACAAAGAAAGAGGCAGAAGAGGAGTGGAGCATCTGGTATCTCTCCATGGAGATGGGTGAAAAAAACCCTGGTTGAATGGAGCAGCTGGTTCTGTGTGATCCACAAGGCTATAGGACAGCAGTTGGTGACTGGGGACAGACTGCTCAGTGTTTCAGTATTTTCCTAGAGCAGGTGGACACAATAAAAAACAAAAAAGGGCAGCCTCAAATTGTCTTACCAACTCTTCCCCTAGCTGGCCCTCAAAGAAACCCTGCAGATGGCACCAACAAATGCCTTCTAAAAAGTCTGACATGAGACTGTGGTGGTAAACTCTGCATGATGCCTTACTGCTACCACAATGCATCCTTGAACCAGGGGTGCCCAATATAGAATCATAGAATAGTGTGTGTGGGAAGGGATCTTTAAAGGTCATCTAGTCTGACCCTGCTGCAGTGATCAGGGACCTCTTCAACTAGATAAGGTTGCTCAGAGCCCCATTCAACTGACCTTGAATGTTTCCAGGGATGGGGCATCCACCACTTCACTGGCCAAACTGTTCCAGTGTTTTACCACACTCATCGTAAAAAATGCTGCTTCAAAAGCTGTATGACATGGATATGAAGCCCACCTCTCCCACTGGGCAGGTCATGCTGCTGGGGCCTCTGCCATGGTGACCATCAAAAGCGATCGGAATTCCACGTGGTAACCCACATGGTTTGTGATTGATGCTGCTGCTCTTGCTCCTCCCATATGAACATGAGTGACAAAGCTGCTTTAAGGACCAGAATAGATATAACACTTGCATCCTGCAGCCCTCCTACCTTAGAGAAAAAAACATGTGATCAAACTGCTGCTCCATGGTTGCTGGGGGAGCGCCAACTGTGGGTTGCTCAGACTACCCATACTCGCTTAGCAACTGTGTGTGTGCTTGGGATGTGCTGAGACTGGCTTGGCACACCATGAACGCTGCCTACCCCTGCCTGATGCCAGGTCATGTTTTCCTTTGAGATTTACTCTGCATGTGTGATTTGCTCTGTTCTGCTCACCAGCAGAAGTTGAGCCCCACCCCTTCTGAGCAGCCTTTGAAGGTGACCTGGGCCAGCTACATCTGTTCAGGCAGCCAGTGCATCTCATTCTCTGTGAGCTATGTCCTATGCTGAACTGTGAGAGTACCTTCTCAGGAGACAGTGCTGAACAGCCTGTGAGAGCCTGAGGAACCAGGAAGAAAGGTGGTTCTGTTCCATGTGAGCAGACAGGTCTGCTGGGACAAGTACCTAGAGGTCAGTGGTGGTTGGCCTTTCATTTACAGCCCTTGATGAGCCTAAGGAGTAGATAAGGAAGGCTGACCTCTCAGAGATCTGTATCCCTCCTGGTTCTGATTTCTTTCTCCATTTCCCTCACCTTGCTGAAGAGATGCTGGCAGGTAGCAGAGCTAGGCAGGACCCCTTCCACAGACTGCATTGTGTTGTGAGAGTGTGCATGGTATGGACTTAGCTGCCAAGGAATGGTGGTATCTGTGGCACTAGGTCCCCTCTGAGGGATGCAGTGAAGACCAGGTAGAGCCTGCTGGAACCAGGCTGGGCAGCAGCAAAAAAGGCAACATTCATGCTCCAGCCTCAGGCCATCTTGCATACCCAGTACTCAGGAATGTTCTGAAAGCATAGTTTGGCATTAAATATTGATAATTTTACCATAGAAGGGTCAAAGTTAATTGATCTGGAAGAAAATAAGACTTTTACAAAGGATTACTGTTCTTCTGAGCTTACTGGAGGTTTCTAGCACTAACTGTTCAAGACATAAACTCTTGCTTTTAAATCTAGTACAGTTCAGTGCAGGGTATTTCATGGTTCATGGCATTGTGCAATAAACAAACAAGTAGAAATAGTTCTTATGTCTGGGAGCCTCCTGAAATGGATCTGACACCAGTGGAGAACACTTCTATTGAAGAAATTCCTGTAAATTTATTTTTAAATAATTTAAATAATTTTGTAAATTCTGAATCAGCTCTGCATGGTCAGTAAGGCAAGAGTGAGCAGATAGTAAAGAACTCTTTTAATACAATAATAACAATAATAAGCTGGACAAATTAACTTTGTAATGTAAAGGAAGCTAACGTTATTTGCTATTTGACTATTCCTGGGTCAGGTACTCTTTAGTTCACACATGCTTGTCTTAGGACATGCTGATCATGACTGCATTAGAAAGCTTCCCATTTTATTTTTTCTTTAGGGTATTGATGTTGTAACTTTACT
Source organism: Pachyramphus minor (assembly GCA_013397135.1). Lineage (NCBI taxonomy): Eukaryota > Metazoa > Chordata > Aves > Passeriformes > Tyrannidae > Pachyramphus > Pachyramphus minor. The sequence goes on from VYXB01006395.1 coordinate 292,807, forward strand.
GCAGAAAAAAAGTAACACTTTAATAGCATAATATTAATTAAGATTGTTTTGCAATATAAATATTCTTTGTTTACTATTAAGAAGCTTCAATTGCCTTTAGACAGCCTAAGTGATTTTGAAAAACAGACAAATGATTTAATTTTGATTTTGTTTTATACTCCATTGAAGCAAACAACAGATTTGGAACAAGCTGCTTGTAGACATTGGAAATTAAACTGCTCTTTTTATTGGGCACTGGTAAAGCATCTCTGCCTTTCCTGATGGCAGACAAGCATGAAATACATTGACTCATGCTTGTTAGGGTGCCATCAAGCTCCTTTTATTTCCTTGATTATGATTCTAGTGCTGCCACCCAGGGAGGAGCTCCCACTTTGATTTCCCTTGAAACCTGTGCTTTCCAGAGAACATCTTCCCTCTACAACCTGGCATGAGTTACGTTGTGAGAATCCGAATTCCAGGGCTCTAGAAAGCTCATAATTTAAAGTTTGTCACTTTAGGCATAACACCAAAGCTTTTTCTTACCCCTTTAAGTGGGTATCTGCATCCGTGTAGCATTAGGTGAGATTGGAACAGGGGCTTTGGAAAACAACAATGGTCTAATTTTAACTGATAAATCTGTTTTGATAAGGCCATTGTTGAAATCAAGGTTTTGATGACTGAATGTGATACTTTGAAGCACTCTTGTTTGTGTCGATCTTGGGCCTTAGTAAGTTTTCTCCAATCTCGGAGCTGGTAGTCAGCAGCTTTTCGCAGAATTGTGTGAGCTTCAGGCGAGTGAACCACTCACCCAAGTGCCTTGAGTAATCATGAGTGCTTCTTATCTGGTTTGCTTAATGCACTGCACGATTGAACATTTAAAGGCAGACTTCTTGCTTGCCTGACACTTTTTCAGGCTCTTTTTCAGGCTGTTAATAACCTATTTTCACCTGGTTAGTTTTAGATCTTGTACTTTTAAAATATTTAATTTTCTTTTTTTTTTTTCTTTTTCTAGTTTTATTCAGGTTTATGCAGGCTCTCATTCCGCCTTTATCACCATGTTGTCCCAGTGTCTTCTGGTGAAGCATAAAACAAAACCATTAGCATCTGAACATCTGTCATATGCAGTTTATTCTTTCTCATCTCTTTTCCTTGGAGAAGTAAATGTTTATTCAGTATACTGGTCTATTTTGATAGGGTTTTTTAGTATGTCTGAGTTAAAGTAAGGTAGAGCCTATGCACCATGGTAATAGTTTCTTAAAAGCAAGGTAAAGTAGAGCCCCATCTAATTAATATTATACTTAATTTCTTTTCTCAGTGAGATGCATCTTGTGAGCAGTATCGTTATTATCCCTGGGAGTGAAGGGTTAATTATTCTGTCTTTTAAAAGATGAACTATGTTTCGTCTCTTAAGTGTTTCAAGAGTGTTAAAAATATGACTATGTAAAGATCAGCAGAATGCACTGTGGCAATCTAATGGCTTTCCCTGTTTTGTTTTAAGGAAAACAAAATACAATAAGTGAATATTCCAGTCTTGATGTTTCACAGATCATGTTGTTTGATATTTCTCTAGATTTTACAAAATGTGAATGAAATCCCAGACTCTGCTAAATGTAACTTAAGTTCTTCATATTAATACTGCTTAAAGAAAAAAAAATAATTGTATTTTCTTGCATGAGAAGATTAATTTTTGGATGATCTTTTCAATTACCAGTGAGAAAAGTGTTACTTGTTCCAAAGTTGCACAGGTTTTGAAGATTCAGTTATTGCAGTTGATATAACTTGGTAATGAACTGAGAGCACTGCCTAAATCTGTGGGACTTTTTTAACTGACATTCTATAGCTTCCCTCTTTTTTGGTCTGACTCACATCTTGGATGCTAAATTGCGTAACCTGCCAGCCAATTGCCTGCTATGAAAAATTTAGCTGCAGGGATTCTTATTAAGTATGTCTAATAATTTTCATATTTTAGTGATCTATTTTTGGATCATTATGCAACCCACTACTCAGTGGGACTAGGCAGAAAAGCACAGACTGGATTGGTGCTGATAAACAGAAACTGTTTGGTGTTCTCAGCTGGGCAGTGGGGGTCCTCTGGGCACAGGTGGTCTGTTTAAAGCTGTCTTGCTTTGTAGCAAGTTGCCACGGTCTTCCCCAAAACACAAAACTGTTTCCTCTCACTGAAGAGTCTGGTCTCTGGGGACAGGAGGGCTTCCAGCAGCTGCTGTTTAGCTGTTGGTAGGACTCCTCTGCTATCAGATAGACATGACCCTAAACATAAAACACATTTATTTATGTTTGTGTGTGCAGTAAAGCAGGATTTAAGTGGAATTCAAAACAGTGTCAATACATGCTGGAAACTGCATAGTAAATCACCATATGTTCCAGAGGAAATGCCAAACAAAGTCATGATTGCTTTATATGTGCACAGCTGACTGGCAAGCATAAAGGCAGACTCATGATGGGGGATGCCATCATATGCTTTTCTTCTCTTTGCTACATCAGAGCATGATTAGAGCCCATCTGCTTCCCTTAGTGCTGGGGAAGGGTAAGAAAACATTCAGACTGAAGTTTTGCTGCTGGAGCATTCACACCAGGAAAAAAAAAGAAGCTAAACTCAAGGAGCTGTCTTAGATGTATTTGTTCTCCATTTCTTTTGAAGCAAAGAATTTAAACAAATTGATTTAAAATTCCCTTGCTTCTGCAACTCATACTGCTCTGGCTTTATGTTCATGTTGTGAAAGCCTGACATTTTCTAGTTGTAGTTCTCAGACCAGGCATGTCTGGGAACAGTATTAGGCTGCCTAATACAACTGGGGAGGGGACAGTAAGCATCTCTGTTCTTTTTACCTGTGCCAGCATGGAGTATTTAATGCCTCACTAAAGCCCTAAGTGCAGGTGTAAGAGTTGTGGTATTTGCTGACGTTTGGCAATCTGTTTGTTTTGCTTTTTTCCCAAACTCTTTAAGGATACTTGAAACATCTGATAGAAAAGTCATAGAAATTACTAATGACTTCTTTTCTTTCTTTAAAAAAAATAAATTAATTAAACCCAATTTATTTTAAGTACCGTAATTTAACGTTGTCTAGACGAGGCACCTCTGTGGCCTGGAGTCACTGTGCACCGATAACATTGACTGCTGTGACACCTACTGGCCGAGCCGAGCCGAACAGGAAAAAGCCTGTGGGCTCTTCCTCCGTCCTCTTCTTAATGGTTATTCCACCTCGTAGCGAGTTTGGTTCTTGTGCAAGCACAGCAGTGGTGGTGTCTCTTCGAGTGACTGACATATCCTCTTTCAATGCATCTCCCAGTACTTTGTGCATTAAGAAATTTAGACAATCACTTTTCTTTTGTCTTTTAACTTCTGTCCTTTCCGTTCCTAGTAGCTCTTTAATCTTCACCCTCTTTGTTTCATCTGTCTTATCTTTACTCAAGTTGCTTTTTTATCATCCCTTAATAGTATTGGGAACTGCAGGAAGTCACTTTGAAGTCTTCTCTGAATTGCCTTCTTCTCCTAGAACAGTCCTTCTTCATTAGCTGTGATCATTTCTTCAGTGCTTGAGACCTATTAGCATTCTTATTGCCCTGTTAGGCGTTCCACTTTTCTGGGAAAGATAAGGAGCCATTCGTGCAATTTCTTCTATGAGATCTCATACCTGAGGAGCTTTTGTGAGTATTGAGAAAAATAGAGCTTTTCTGTATATATAGAAATAAAGATGTTAGTAATTCACAATAAAACCCAGATTTGCATCTCCACTGAACAATGACAAATGAATTGCATTTCATAACTGTAGGAAAATTTTCTGTATTCTTTTTCAGAGGGATAGTTTTTCTGCATTCTGGTAGTGCTGCAATCTTCTAAAAATGCGTTCTCTTGTGTGCAATTCTGGAACGTACCAGTAATGCACAAAGTTACACAGAAGGCTTCTCAGATTGTTCTTCTTTCAAAAGACAATTTATATTCTAGAAGCGTGAGTAGTTTCAAGTTACTTAAAATTTCATGAGGTGATTTGACTGAATGTAGTAGACCTCAGTGGCAGAGACTGAGGAATCCCTGATATCTCCTCCTCCCTGTTTCTGGCTGCATACTTCTGTCCCTAATTTTGTGTCCAGAAACTCTGACACTGTTCAGACCCCATCTGTAGGCACATTCAGTTCACTGATTTTATGGCAAAAAGTAAGAGGATGTGTCATGGGAATTCCAGTCTAATGAGCACTATTGGGTATCAGCAAGGGACAAGAGGTGGCTGGGAAGAAGAGTTGATGAAGGAGATGAAGTGGAAAGCAAGTTACTGAGGTCTTCCCCTTTTTGGCAGCAACAAACTGATTCAGCTGTTGTGTTGCATGTAATTTTCCCTATGGAAAAAAAAAAATAAATATCTCTTGCTGCCTTTTTCTTCTCTGGGTCTGCCAGCTCTGTAGAGTCTTGCAGTGAGCTGTGGGTTATGCTGCCATTCCTCTGTCTCATTTCCTCTGTTCTGGGCAGTTTATGCATTATGTTCTTAGTGTGGGGTCTGCCTCTTGTCTAGGCCACCTGGCACTGTGACCAACATGCCTTCTCTCTCTTCTCCCTTGGGTAAGAGTTAAATCTACCTTTACAGTACAAAGTGAATCCATACCAATGAACAGAAGACTTTATGAGGATTTTCCCCTGAAAGCAAAATACACCTGGAAGTTATGGAGCTGAGGAGAAAACGGGAAACTAAACAAGGTTTTACATTCCTTGGGAATTCAGTGTAAAGTTGAGATTATATATGCTTTTATCACAAAAGATCATGGTATTGAGGATTAGCATTGGTAGTCTACAATAATTAGAAATTGTATCCATCTATAGTCTAATTAAAAATGAATTGAGATAGTAAATAAGCTCAGAATCAGAGAGGAAGGGATAGAGTCTCTGTCAGACAGCTGAGATGGTCAAAGTGTTGCTCACAGGCTACTCCTGAATTGAGTTTTCTATGCCAACCATCATAAGCTTATTTTGTTTTTCAACTTGAAAAGACCTGTCCCAACACAAAATATGCCAGTGATGGCTATTTACTTATCTGTCTCTATTCTGACTCCAAATTTTGCTTTTAAAAAGTTGGGCTTGGGCAGTGATGAGTGTTACTGGAGGGTGCTGAAAAGTTCCTGCTTACCTGTACCCTCACTGGGTGCTGAGGACAGTGGTTGTGATGATGGTATTTCATGATTTCAGTTCAGTAACAGTAAAATGTCCTTTGCAAATTGAGACCCTCAGACTTCCCTATTGCATCCTACAAGGAGCAACCAGCATGTCAAAGATACTGGTCTGAAGCAAAACAGGTTAAGGCACAGGATGCATTCCTGTTGCAGATGGAGAATTAATCTGTCTTTCTGACATGTTGGAGGTCACAAAAGAATTCAGTACCTTGTGGGATTTCCTAAGGATGTCAGGGTGCAGTTGCCAAAAAAATTCACTTAACCTTATTAATAATTTTACTTTACATATTTTTTATTCTTCATCCCTTGGCATTAGATGAACTTGCACAAGTTCACACTGGACATCTCTGACAGACTCAGGTGCTAACCCCAGATGGCCAGATTCCTAGCCCAGGTCCTTAGGCACTTTCTGGGGTGGATTCTCTGTAAGCTAGACCCTGAAAAAGAGCCTGTCAGTCAAGTACTACTTCCAGCAAGCCATAATAGCTCTTAGACTAGAAACTTACAAAGCAGACCTGCATTTGTAGCCACTTTTGCACAGTCTTAGTGTGTCTTTTAATGACAGATCACTAAAAACTCTCATTTGAATGATTGAATTATAGAAATCTCTAAATCTTATTTTATTCTCAATCCTATGCTTAGCTAGAGAACCCAAAGTAGAGACAATTGACCTTGGCTTAATTATATGCATCCACAGTGACTAATCTGTGGTGATGTCATTTATCTGATGGTAAATTTTCAGAGGGTGAGGGACTGCAATTTAATTTCACTTGTGCCATGTGCTGCTGTGGCAGTTTGACTTTGGCCTTAAGATGTAGTGGGACACTCTGCCCTTTAGAGGTTTCTCTATGGGCTGGCTGGAACTAGAGTCTCCTGCCAGGTTTGGGTACAGCTCAGACAGTGAGGCAGAGCTCTGTCCTCTAAAGGAGCTACAAGCACCACAGTTTTGCTGCCTACAGTGCAGCCACTATATTAAATATATATTTTTTTAAATTCTTGCTGTGAGATTGAAAATCAATTGCTCAGAGCAGGAGTGTCCAACCTGTGAATCTCCAAGGACAGTTTGGTTGGTGCCATACCCAGCTCTGGTACTCTGTTTCCCATAGGGCCCCTCAGGAGCAGAGTAAGGGCTGTCTGGGTTTTCCCATGGTGAGCTTCCACTCACTGCCGTTCTCTGTGGTGTGAAAGTGCCTCCAGCTGCATCTATGATAACAGACTCAGATACAACACATGGGAATGTGCTAACATCCCTTCTACCTTGGTGACTCTTCTCTCAGTTCACTCAATCCAGCTTTTCCTTCTCACACTATGTCTCCTTCATGGCGTTGTCTCCGCAGAGCTACAATGAAGAGTTTGTCAGCACGCCTGCTAAATGTTTGCAATCAGTAAATGGTAGTTGTTGGGCTTACATGCACCTCATGTACTCAACGTCACAGAGACCAAAAATAGAAATGTGATTTTCTTTCTAACCTTGTGCGTCAGCCTGAATAGTGTGAGATTCTGCACCTTTGTGTTCCATTCTTTCACATTACAGTAAAGATATCTGATTGAATACTAACTATTTCTTATTCTATCAACCTTCACAGTGTGAGGCTCTTATAATCTTTCATCATTATGTTGAGCCTCTTTTTTTTGTAGTGCAAATAACAATCACTTGTATAAATTTTGTGCCTGTTGCAGCATCTTTCTGCTTTTCTCTCAGATCTTTGTATGGTGGCAGTGCCTTGCCTATAAGCACTGAAGTAAGGAAGGATTTTGATAAAGTTTAGGAGACTGCATGTAGCTTTTCAGGTAATATGTTTGCTTAGTAAGAATTAATAGATCTGTAAACTGTTAGAAACAAATCACATCTCCTTCTGGCTTCTGCTTCTGCACTAAGGAGTAGGTTTGGAGTAAAGTCCAAAGAGCTTGCAGGGACATATGCTGCCTACTTCCAGCTCTTGTCTAGGATTTGTGTTGTTGTATTAGAATTTCAAGGCTACAGAGTGACATCACAGAAGGCCTTTCGCATGTCAAGATAAAGTGGGTTAGGTCTAAATCCCTGACTTTGGATTCTTTCTTTCCTTATTGAGACTGTTTGGAATTTTTAATTTACACTGTTGCTGGAACGGGTGTCTGTGAGTTTTTGTGTTGATGACCTTTTTAAAAAGCTTTTATTAAGTTTTTAGGAAATACGTACTCTTTCTTATGAAGTCGAACGTATATTGTCAGTCTGCTGAATTTCTGATGTAATAGTTACGCAAAAGAAATTGTGCCTGAACACGGTGAGTACAAATAACTATTTGCCCTAAAAAATTTAAAGATACACAAACTTGGGCCTGATGAAGGCCTGGTGTACAATGTTGTAATTCACACTCAGTGGTGGAGGTAGCTCCAGGGTTGCTCCATTTTCTTTTCTGTCTAAAAGCACTAGTGTACCTGGCTTTGGTGCATTTGTGCTCCAGAACTGTGCATACAGTCATTCAGTCTGTCCTGATAAATGAGAGTGCTTGTGCTTGCATTTTTACCAGCACATCTTTTGAGAATAAATTTTAATGCTGTAGTTTCTGAACAGCCTTCATCTAGGGGGAAGGCAGTTTTGCAAAGCCAGTGGAATTATTTGCTGAAGATATCTGCTTTTCTATCAGTTATGTAAAATGGGAGGATGTGAAATGAACATGGTCCAGGATGGTAACACAACAGTTATGGTGCTCTAGCCGGGATGGTATCTTACAACAAATACTTACTCAACCTCCTTAAGAGCAGAGGTGCAAGCAGATAGAGATTGCTTCTCTTGGAGGTCCATCTCATCAGGTGTCCAGTTGTAGACAGCCTCTAACACTACTGCCTAGGAGACAGCAGAAATACAGGAGGAAAGTGTCACAGTGCCTTTTGGAATACTCTCCTGGCACACAGCCAATTAGGGGAAAAGATCAGAAGTAGTCTGTGTTTAATATCTTTTGCGCAATTTACTTCTATGACTCTGTCCTGGTACCTTTTGAGTCCTCTTAAAGCTAAAATTAAAAAATTCATAAGGTCCATGGCAAGGAAATCTAAAGGTTAGTAGCCAGCTGCATGAGAAAAGCTGCCTTTCTTGTTTTGAACCTGCCAATACCATTTGATACTACTGAATTCTTTTATCAGAAGAGAGGGTGAGCAAAGCTTCCCTGTCCTCTAACGCGCACTGATGATTTTATAGCTCTCTGTAGATACCTCCATGCTTTCCTTATTCTGCTTCTTCCCTCTCTTCTCTTCCTCCCCTCTACCCCCAAGGCAGATGTGAAACTACTTGTCATTCACAGCTTCATGCTGAATTTGACTAATAAGGCATGATGAGAAAAAATAATGATGTGAAATCATTTTCACATTTTCAAAGTCAGGTGCTTCATTTGATAATGGTTAAATTAAACCACAAAAAACATTACAACACATTATAATTAGAAAAAAAAACACTTTGAGAAGAATATGAAGGATTTTTCCTGCCTCAAAGTATATCATTTGAGGATCTGTTCAGGAGCTTACTTCCATGATAAAACAGCATTTTTTTGAGTATGCAAAGCAAATAGCAGGGCTTTTTTTCTCTTTTGAAGAACTGAATCATCTCTCCCAGTCTCAGCTCTGCCTTGCAGCCTCCTGGCTGTCAGACCTGCACCCGTTCCACAGTGGGAGCCAGGTCGAACTGGCAGTGCTGGCTGTCTCCTCCCCAGCTGTGGGACACCATCTTCTAGCCAGGATACACAGAGTCTATACAAAACCAGGTTCACTATGAAGGAGTTGGTCTCCCTGCAGCCTTTATGAAAATATTGATAAAGAGTTTTTGGTTTTGCTGTTTCTCATTTGTATTCATACCTTTTCTGTTTTAATAGCTAACTGTGGGCTCAGGCTAATCATTAGTTTACTTCTGAAAATTTCTGCTGCTTATTAGAAAGTTACAAATAAAACACAAAGAGCCCCCAGCTTAAATTAATTTTTTTTTTTAGTTTTTATTTATTTATGTTGTTAATACTACAATGCTACCCAAAACTCCAGACAAATAAGGATATAAGGCAATATCAGTCTTCTTACGTACAAACTGTCAACTTCAGAAACCACAAGTACATCATCAGACCCTTTTCTTAGCTTTCATCTCTTTTTATAGCTAACCTGCAGAATCATCAAAACTTCTCTATGGCTCTGCGGTATTAATTAACTCTGATATATGAGTTTTTGTGATGAATCTGAACTTCTGAGCAGTTGAGTACATTATTTGGCTCCTACCTACTGTGGCAGTGTTGTTCCTAGAACTTACCTGAACACTCATGGCCAGACACTTCTGATTTGGGAGTGACCAAATCTTTGATTGTCCAATTTGAGATGTTTTGGACCTTGTTATCAGAGAAACTGGAATGTATTTGCAGCTCCTCCTATACCTGTCTACAATCAGAGGTGTAAAATAGACATGGATCGTGAGCAGAGGTCACTGTGGAAATGTTGACTGACCTTTCTCAGATTCAGTTTACAAACAGGTGACATAGAAAAATTATGCTGTACCACAGCAAAGTAACTGTTCTGATGCTCAACTGTATTTTAGATTGCAATAACAAACGTAACAAGGGTAGCAAGAATTTTTTAGTTAGTGCCTCTCAACAGAGTTTATCCATTTATAACATTGTGGAGGTACATGGAGGCTGAACATTTGAGAAAGTGATATGGGGATTGATAGTGAGTGATTTGTTAAGCTGTTACTGCTCAGTTTTCTTTGTAATGGAAAGAAGTGCAAGAAACCGATTGTGAAGAAATACATGTAGGGGAATTGTTGTGCTCTGTAGGTCCATCAGTGCACATCTCAAGACAATGGGCATCTAGATGAGTAACCCGAAGGAAGTAGGGTGGAGATAAGTCGCATTTTTTATTTTCTAAAGTTTCTTCAATGATGTAGCACTGTTGTGTTTTAACCTCAGCCAGCAGCCAAGCACCACACAGCCACTTGCTCACTCCTGCTCTGTGGTGGAATGGGGGAGAGAATTGGAAGGGTAAAACTGAGAAGTGGGTTGAGATAAAGACAATCTAATAGGTAACACAAAAGCCACATGCACAAGAAAAGCAATACAAGGAATTCATTCCCTGCTTCCCTGGGCAGGCAGGTGTTCAAACATTCCCAGGAAAGCAGGGCTCCATCATGTTTAATGGTGACTTGGGAAGACAAATGTCATGACTCTGAATGTCCCCGGCCCTGCTTTCTTCATCCCCCAGCTTTATATGCTGAGGATGATGCTATATGGTGTGGAATATCCCTTGGGTCAATGACAGCTGCCCTGGCTGTGTCCCCTCCCAACTCCTTGTGTACCCCCTGCCCACTCGCTGGTGGGGTGGTGTGAGGAGCAGAAAAGACCTTGAATGTGTGTAAGTGCAGCTCAGCAACAACAAAAGCATCCCTGTGTTCAGCACAAATCCAAACCACAGTCCATTACTAACCACTGTGAAGAAAATTAATTCAAGAATTAATCAAAAAAATTAAAGCCTTTAGGGGCAAGCCAGAGCCCCCCCCTTTTTAAAAAAACAAAAAAAGGTCAGCAAATCCTAGAACAGTTAGCATAACAAAAATGGAGAAGAAAATCTGCAAATAGCACTAAATGGCAGATACAGGGATGAAAATTATGTGCTTTGGTATATGTGACTTGTGTATGGGCTGAACTTAAATATTGCTTTTAGTTTCTGGCATGTTGTTATTAGAATGGTGTAGGAAGACAAACTGAAGGAAGCTCAGTAGAAATTCAGTATATGAATTAGATGGAATGTAGCACATGATTAAATACCCTTACACATTTTCTTTTAAAAAATATATTCTTTCAATCCAGTATACATTAAAATACAAATAGTAAACAAGAGTCATGGAAGAAAACAAAAATCAAGCAGCAGAAGATGAGCAATAGAAGCTGCAGCTTTGAAATTTTTTTACTGGGATAAATGGGATAGAGCAGCATGACATTTGGTGTTTTATTCTAATACCACAAAGTCCAAGTGGAGGTAGTAGATGAGTCTTTGAAGCAAGGGGAATATTTTACAAACTGACAATATGCAGCAAGGTGAATTGGCCTGGATAACTCCATGCTATAATTTGTCCCCTTCTCAAAAAGCAAGGGAGTTAGACTTTAAATTTTGGAGTCCCTGGGCCTGGGACCAGCTGTCTGGTTGTCTTGCTCACGTGCACTTCTCTAAGAAGAAACGAGACAGAGAGGGACTGTGTGGTGTTGTGGTGTGGCGGAAGGGGTGGATGTGTTTGGGTGTCAGTGTGCTCTGGAGCTGAGCATCTTTCATGGCTGTTGTCTTCTGCTCCCCTCCCTGGAGGCAGCAGGTTTCTGTGTTTTTAACTGAGTCGACCAAGTAGAGCTGGGGGAAGAGGAGTAAATGATGCTGGGCTGAGCCAGGCTCTGCCTCCTTTCCTTCTGCAGAGGAATACCTTCCTCTGTTAGAGAATGGAAATATTTGCAGAGTAAGGTACCACTTACTCATAATAAAAAGCCTGAGTTTAGTCTTATATTAATATTTATTTAACACCAAGATGTTAAGTGAATAGTGCTGTAGAGGAGGGAAGCTGTTTATTTTTCACACAGCAGAGGCATTTTGAAAAACAAGAGATGGCAATGCAAAGTCACTCAGAGGAGTGAGCTGCTGAATGCTGGATGTGCATGTAAGAAATTCTGAAAGATGTACTGCTTTCAGCTCACTGAGTGGAAATTAAAAACAAATAATCTGTGTGTCAGCAGGATAACAGTGAATAATTTTGGAGCCCACTGTTGTTTTCAGATTTATGTTTTTATTAATTTACTTTTTGTTTTTAAACCCAGAACAAGGATAGTACAACTGTAGGCGTAATAATGGTCTACAGTAGTGCCTGTATTCTTTAAAAGAGTGAAAACACAGAGGGATATTTTATTCTGGTTTTGGATTATGTTGCCTGACTGACCTTCAGTCACTGTTTTCCTAACTCTCAATAGAAGGATGAGGTGTCTGGGTGGGATGTACAAGTAGGTATGTCAAAGCTCAGACCTTGTTTTGTCTTTCATAAGAACTTCATATAGTCCTTCTATCCTTCTGAAACATTTGGATTTCATTGCTTTTAAAGTACTGGAATTGCTTTTCCAGTTAAAAAGCATTTTCACTATTGCTTGAAACCTTCCTAACCAGTATTTTCTTCATGACGTGGTTGAGACTGTATGGCTTGTTTTGCCCATGAAGTGAATGTATAGAACCAGATCTGTTTGCTATAGCTGAAGAAGGCTGACAGACTTCCTGAAAAGTACGTTTTAATCAAACCCTTTCTACTTTTTTCATCATGAAGTGGTTTGCAGAGAATCCACTGACTATAGGAACAGCAGAGAGGGTGGGATTGTTGCTTGCAGTAATTCAGAGAGTGTTCATAAAAGCAATGTGAACAAACTAAGCAAGCCACATTTGATGCATACACTAAATTTTGAAATGCTGCTGCCTTGGAAAAGTCATCTTTCATGTGGTTATGATTCAGCCCAGAGATGAGTTCCAAGGAGAAATGAGAAATAGAAATGCACATATTGGCTGGTAATTGTGTGAATAGCAATGAGTGGGTAGTTCAGAGCCAGCAGATTGCAACTATTGGGTCTCTCCCAGTTTGCTTTTTCACAAATAGCAATTGTGGCAAGGGACAAGCACTTTTGCTTGTTACTTTGTGGGGTCTGAATTACTTCCTAGATGAATAGATGTTCCTCTGCAACATGCTAGATGATAAGATTTTCTGTGGGTCATACTTCAGTGCAGGTTCAACAAGAAAAAAATTCTTTTGTTTTATTATTTTATGTAAATTGTTTCCTGTAGCAAGAAGAATTTCAAGCACTATCTAGGTCATTGCTGGTGGAATTAATTAGTTCATTAAAAAGTATGACAAAAGAAATGTAAATCACATTGCTCATCTATTCTTGGTAGATCATTGAAGTATATACTGTAAAAAAACCCTCCCAAACTAAGCAAACAAAAACGTTTCCTTGGCTCAGAAATGGAATAGATGGTTAGGCAGTTCTCTCCCCTTTCTATTTTTAACATCATGATGGCAGCCAGTGTAACTCATTTTATACATGGGAGGGCTAAAGTGGGCATATCACAGCTCTATACAATTCAGAATTGTATTTGCAGAGAATTGAAATTATGCTGAAGGTTTGGACTTCAGTTTCCATAGCATGGTGATGAAATATGTGAAATGATCAATGTACATAAAATATTTGTTTCCTTCCTGCTGTTAATCTTATACTTGGTGAATACAGTTACCTGTATTTAAAGTTTGGCACTCTCATTTGCTTTTGACATAAATGTGCAGTCAGTAGTGACCCTGCTTAGCAACCATTTGACTCCGCTTACTGTGGATATGGGAGATGTGTGCGCTTTTGGCAGTTCATCCATGGTGGGAACAATGGAAATCTGTGCTTCCCAGATTGTGCTATAGCTCTGTGCTTCTTACTGGCCAGACACGAGTCAACCACCTTTCCTCCTTGCAGTGGATCTGCACTCCTCCTCAATGGAGAGACAAGGTGGCTCAGCCACCACTGCAGTGACCTTCACTTATGATTCCACATAATTTTGCCTAGGGCAACACGTTTAGGCAACAAAAACCAAAGCATTTTCAACAACTTACAGTGAAGAGCATATACCGAAGAACTTAAGTGTACGGATGCTCTATCTCCTTTTCATCTATTACTCTTTTTTTTAGATTGGAAACATATTTTACTTTAAAGTCGCCATTCATTAAATTGAGAGCTCAATCAGCACTTTGAGAATCTGTGAGATGATGAACAGTGTAATTTTAAGCAGTGATCTCTTCTGGGAAGTTAGTGCTTTATCAGCAGATATCAGAAATCAGACCTGGTCTGATCTGTGACAGTAGCTGCAGCTATAACACAGCATTTTCTTCAGAGATTAAAAAGTACAAATGACTGAAAGGTCACTTAACTCCTTGGAAGACTCCAAAGGAATAAAAAGTATTTCTAGCTGAAAACATCTTTTTGAGAATTATCTTGTTATAGAAAACAAATAAACAAACAGAAATGCTGAAATAAAATGAATTTGGAAGGAGAAAAAAAAAGTGTCCTTTTCCCACTTTCAATTGTTTTTCAGTCAGCAGAATTAGGAAGTAGCCAGTTTGGTAAAGTAACTTCAAAATAAATCTTAATACTAGAGTTAGCCCTTAGAAGTGCAAGACAGTGCTACATATATTAGTTATTCTTCCTTTTGACCTAAAATCCCATCAATCCAGACTCCTTCCATAAATCTTATGAGGAGCAGGACAGAAATTTTAAAGGGAATTACTAACAGGGAACAGTTTCTGAAACTACAAAAACATTATTTGAAGTTGCAGAGTTTTTTTCCCCAACATACTCATTATTATGTCTTCTCAATGAAAAAATTATTTCCCTACTTGCCCACATTAATTCTGGACTAGTTAAATTCTTTTACAATGTTTTTGAACATATCTGGCATATTTAATTTGTTGAATTCTAAAAAGTACATGGCATGTTACATGACACAAAATTCAGATGATCACAAAATGTTCATGATGGGCAAATTTATTTCCCATGTTTTGCTTGGTTGTGTCTGAGTTATGCCACTGAGAGTTTCAGAAACAAAAGCATCAGATAATATTTTTGCCTATATTACTGTGTGCTGGGAAGGTGAACATACTGCAGCTAAGCATCAACTTTTACTGAGGTGATTTTTAAAAATTTTTGATGGAGAAACGTGTTCTTTGGTATAGAGGAAAAAGTTTAACAGCCAATTGCAACCTCAGCTCTTTGCAAATGAGCAAATGCTTTCTGAAATATCTCTGGAAACTGATGTAGAGAACAAGGGGCTCAAATGTAAGCATTTCAGTATAACTTCATACCATTTTGCACTCTTCTCCCAGCATGGGTTGTTTCAAGTCTTCTGGGCTTACCTATAAAAAAGACAAAGTTTGCTTATTTTCCCTCCAGTTTTGAGAGTTTGGGTTACAGTTTTTCTACCTCTGAAACCAAAGAAAAATATTATACCTTGCTACAATGTAAATATCAATTTTTCTGTGAGATACGAGTGTCCTTCTAGAGCCATGTTACTTGGCCCAGTTTGCAAATCAACATTTCCAGTCAGAATAAAGCACACCGTTGTTTCATAGTTATGCATGCACTGTAATTAAATTTCCTCTTTACTACTGTTCTTACCAATTTTTCAAACAACTTACTTACAATTTTTTTACCAATTTATATGTTCTATGATTTCCCATCAGAACACTCCAGTGAGGAACAAAGGTTTTTTCAGAAAAAGAAAGCAGAATTATTAAAACATAGATAATGAAATTAAAAGAATATGATAACAAATTGCCTTTTTTTTTTTTCTCATTTCTTTTAGGATAGCTGATCACAGCAGGCATAAT
>VYXB01006395.1:308398-333582 GCA_013397135.1 Pachyramphus minor
TGTAAATGCAGTGTTGTACTGCAAAAACTAAATTAAAGGTAATTGTTGGGTATTTATTATGCAGAGTATGCCAGCTAGCTTAGTGACAGACTTTGACATCTAAAATTAACAAAATTTGTTACCTTGTCGGCACTGAAAAAGAAGACACTTGCTGTGTTTATTAATTGATTTATTACTTCTGAAAGCACCTAATAATGCAAGAGCAAAATAGCTATTTATGAAATGAAATCTGTAATGAACTCATTGCATTTGGTTGCAATCAGTAATATTAGAATCAAAGTTATTTTGCCAACAATACTGAAAAATGGTACAAAAATAAATGGTAACCTGGACTCCTTTTTGCTGTTGTTAAACTAGGGGCTTTGGGGAGCTGCTGAACACAGGGAACAGAGTGAAATGAAGTGAACAAGATGCTTCAAGCATTTTTGGAGAATATTAGTTTTTGCTATGGAAAATGGTCAGGTCCCCTGCCACGCAGAGCTGGGTGGAGTATGGGCTTGTTGACATTTTGCTGTACAACAAGAAGGGATCAGGAAGCTGGCTGTAAGACTTTGGCTGAGAAGTGCTTTATTGTTTCCCCCACAGTATCCTTGGGATACATCCTTATTCAGATGCTCCAGGTTTCAGATCCTGGGGCCAATGACTCTTCATTACTCATTGTGGCCTGACCCTACAGCCCCTCCTTCTCTCACAACGGCAGTGATTCCAGTACTCACTTCCCCTCTTCCACTCCCAGCCCCTCTTCCCTTATTGCACCTCTGTCTCCTAAGTAGAATTCTCTATGGTGCCTTCTAGATACACTAGAGAGATTAGTCTTAGGCAATGGATAAGCAACCTTAAATAATTCCTGTGGAAGTAAAGTCATTGATGTTAATAGAAATGGCTTTAATTTGTTTATTTTCCAAATGTGCCTCATCATGGCATTCAAAATTGTGTAGCAACCTGCTTTTACTCTGTTCCATTCACTGTGCAGTTTAGTATCTCAGCATTCAGCTCTTTTTTCTGGTGCTTACTGGACTTGATTTTTCTACAGTGAAGCCCATGATTTTCCTTATATCATTGTAATTCTCTTTGATATTACTTTAAAAGCCTCAGTATTGAGAACCTCCCAAAGTAGAGAAAAATAAAATTAAAATATTGCAATATAGTTTGCTTTTTAGCATTGGCTTTAAAATTTTAATTTGAAGAAAAGGTAAAACATACTTGGAATTCTCGAAAAGCCTGATCCTAGCTGAGATCTGCCAAATAAACTGTGAGGCAGCCAGAGACTGACAGCAGCACTCCAGTGGCATGGCATAAAACTCTTACTCATTTTGCTGCTCTTCCTTCCCCCATTTGCTTCTGTTGCCTGCTGCCGTTTTGCCTCCAGGTTCTGCTGAGGTGTGAATGCTGCATGAAATCTAATCCCAATGCAGAACTGCATTGTGCTCTGAACAGCCTTTAACTCCAAGGTGCACTTCTCTTTTCTAAACCCACTTGGGGCTGCCTTAGTAGCTTGTATGACGTGTAACGAATCTGCAGAGATACTCCCCAAGTTATTTCTTTCTTGCCCTTTGGCTGCTTTGAATTTTTCAGATTCTGAAGCTGTGATAATTCTCAATGGCTTTTCCATTTTCTGATGGACTCATATTGTTTGCCCCTGTTAAAAAAGCATGTTTGTTTTTGTTTTGTTTGGTTGGTTTTTTTTAATTTTCCAGCACTGATTCTGTGAACAGACTCCAGATTATGAATGGCTTGTATTTGACTGGTTTTCTACTTTTACTACAGTCTTAGGAAAATGAGATATATCAGTGAAAGAGTTGGAGAAGAAAAGGTGCACTTGCCCAGTGTTTCAGCAGCATGTACCTGTTCTGCCTCATTGAGGTCAAAGGTGGGGACAGAGCTGCCTTTGTGAGAGAGGAGAGGTAGAGCAGATGGTGTAAGATGAAGGGGTCAGAATGGGTCACAAATCTCATTTCACATGATGGTGAAGAATTTTGGAACCACATATTTAAACTAACACTTCTGAGTACTACCCAACCTACTGTTCTAGACCAACAGTCAGTTCTTTCTTTTTGCATATTAAAAGTATTTTCATTTACAGGCACCATTTGCTTCTAAGAACTAGACCATTACAAACCCACACTTTACAGTTCAAGATTCACAATAAAATAGCAAGAGTTACAGTGCTTGCCAGCTCTTGTAGTTCCATGAAAAGACTCCATTTGGTATTTTTTCCTCTGATGGCACAATTCCTGGAGACAAGGAATTGCAAGGAACCCAACTCATACATTTAGGAATCCCACAGTTATAAATATTTGGAAAAGTGTAATACAAAACCTAAAAAGCAGGGTATTTTTGATTCTTAATCTTGTGCATTTCAAAGCTATCTGCATGATAAGCTGTGCTATTGTTTTGAAGAAAAGAGATAAAAAGCAACTAGATTATTTTATACCCATCTTAGGTTTACTTTCCAAGGTCTTCCATTGATTCTGTTTTGTATATAACCAGTATCTTTTAAATCAATGATTTTATTTTTATTTAAATTAGGCTGTAATTTTAAAAGCATCAGAAATATTTTAAAAAGTATATTTGTTTGCTATAACATTTATTTATAAAATAGCTGCTTGATTATAAAATAGAGGAAAGGGAAAAGAATCTAGTCGCAGGACACAGGACTTTCATTAAAGATTTCAGATGTGAGAAGATCTTCACAGAAGTGTATTTTGTTGTTCTGTGCCAAAGACATAGGCATACATTCATATAAAACCCCTACATTTTACATATTTTATATTATGTATATATTTATGCATGTGCAGTTAACTTTTGTAGGTGCCTGATTATGGCACTAAGTAGAAATTCTAGTAGACTTTCTGATATATTAAAATTCAGTAAATGCCTGAAATATTTTTTTAATTCCACCTACTGTATTTACTTGGATAACAAGCAAACGTGTTATGGCAAGTTGTTCTTAGGAATATGATCCTTTTTTTATAACTAATAAGTAGGAATAGTAAAAAAAAAAAAACAAAAACAAAAAACCAAAAGCTACTTGGAGAAACCATGGAGAATTCCCAACAATTTCCAAGTAATAGGAAACAGGGTACTGCTTCTTAACAGATATGGAGCAATCTCCCTGCCAGCTGGAAGCCTGCCCTCACTGCCAAAATTGGCTTTTTGAAAACATTTTCCTGACCATAATGAATGCTTCATGTGCTGCTGCAGGGTCAATATGGTATCCATGAGTAATCTTTGGTTTTAATGTGCTGGACTGTTAAGACATACTGTTCTTCCAACTCTTTCTGTGTTGGTGGTCAAATAGTTTTCTGAAAATATGTTTTCTTTAATTTGAAAGCAGAGAATGGCATAACATTGGTTTTGATGTAAAATATTATAGTGGTGAACTCCAAGAGGAAATAAAATAGGACTTAAAGAGCATTATTTGCTTACTAAAGAAAGAGTAAGGTTTATGCCAAATAGAACTATATTGATCGTGGATAAATTTAGATGGAATTAAAAATTGGGTTTCTTATTATGGAAGGGCTAAGATGTTGAAGTTGGATTTTAAATAGGAAAAAAAAATCAAATTAAGTTCAAGACAGAACTTTTTAAGCCAATGGAGAGGCTGCAGTTGTCTGTGACAGCGTAGGATTGGACTTGGAAGAGCTGTCATTGCACTCCAAGTCTATATTCCCCAGTTCTGGAGCCAAGAATTGTTTTATTGCTCTGTTTATTTCATGTTATTGGAGGAATTACATGGATGCTTAGGATGGTGCCCGTATGAGGGGATTTATGTCTGAGGTCCACAATCTGCAACCTGCTGAGTCAGTGCCGTGTTTCACAGTATTTCTGAGCCAGAGGCAATGGCAGAGCCAGAAGGGACCAAAAAGTACGTTTGGCATTTCCCTTCTTCACACCCCCTTCCTTTGCCCTCTCAAATCTTGCTGTTATTACACAAACAGGTCTATGTGTACAAATGTTTACACACACTTATGGAGCAGTCTTTGGCTTGAGCCATGTCTATAGGCCCTCCACTTCAAGTGTTTATTCCAGAATTGTTTTCTGTGTACCTCATTCCTTGTTTTTGTTAGTCTTGAGACACCAAGTCAAGTGACTTCTGCACCAAATGTCCTCCATGTGTTTTTGCATCCGTCACTCCTGAACTATTGCATGAATGTATCTACCAACTTTCTTATTCTGCTCTTTGTGATAATTGTTTCCACAAATAAGGCATTTGAGCTGAAGCCACTGCACCTTCTTCTGCATGATTATACAATAGTGAGGTGTCTGCAAGTCACTGAAATCACAGTCCTGTGCTACATCTGCCTCTTGCCAATGGACTGTCTGGCCTGGACATTGAGAACAGATTGAGAAGGGAATGTTGATTTGTATATACCTCTAATGTGATTCCTTACCACAAGAAGAATAAGCTAAGGGACTTTTTGTTTGTTTTCTTTTAATTTGAGACCATTAAATAAGTGAAATCTTTTTCTTATGGAATAGAAAGGTGAATTAGTATTTTTTGAGTCTTTGCCATTTTGCTGTCCAAGTCTATTCTGTAGCCTAGGCTAATTCTCCTTTGACAATAACCTTATTAATTCTCTAAAGCAGCATTTTAAAATGCAAAAATAAGTTATGTTCTTTTTAAATTGTGGTATTACTGGATTTCAAACAGTAAAAATAACAGCTTAGTAAGAATTAGCTTTGTTGTTAAGGTTGTAGTATTGCAATGCAGGAATTTTTTCTAACTCCTCTTGAGAGAGGAGAATTAGTAGGTTTGGAATATTAGATATTAGGAAAAAATTCTTTTCTGTGAGGGTGGTGAGGCACTGCAACAGGTTGCCCAGAGAAATTGTGGATGCCCCATCCCAGGCTGGATGGAGCTTGGAGAAACCTGGTCTAGTGAAAGGTGTCCCTACCCATGGCAGGGAGTTTGGAACTAGATGATCTTTAAGGTCCCTTCCAACCAAACCATTCTATGATTTTATGATTCTGTGGCAGAGTTGTGTTCCTAGTTAATTTTAATCATGGTTTTATTGCCATGGGATTCAAATATATCCCAAAGAAAGCGACTACCCCAGTTCCGATTTTAAGAAAGCTGACATTTGAAAGTCTACATGATTCTTTGTCACTTACCCGTGACTGGAAAAGTCACAGTGAAACGAATCTCTGATTTACACCATGATTAATAATGTCTTTATCTTGGTGATTACGCCCTGCTAAAAATCTTAGTACAACATTCATTAAAAATGGTAGGGTTTGTTTGCTAACTTTGAGGGTATGCTGTAATGTTTTATTGATGCAGAAGTATTCATGATGAAGAGATGATAAAAAGATGTTTTGTGAACTCCCCATTGATTACAAAATTAATTGGCTTTTACTTAGCTTATATAAAGCATGACCCAGCAAAGAAAAGAAATGTTGCTCCCCGTCTGTTTCTAACAGTGATCTTGTCAGTGCTCCCCAAAGCACGCCTGTCATGTTATAGGTACAAAAGCACAGAACTGTTCAGTATAAGGAACACCTTTTCCTGTTCCCTCCTCCATCCCTGCACTCCAAATCTGCTCTTTGTTTCCATTTATTTCACAGAATTTCTGCTCTCTCTGCCTTGGAAGCTGAACATTGCGGGAGCTTGCTAGTGCTGGGAATGGACAGTCATTTAGTGTAACAAGGAGCTGATGGTTAGAATAGCATTCACAATCAAGAAAAGGTGACTGTGGGTAATTAAATGTCAGGGGAAACTGAAATATCCCTTAATCACAAATGTCATCTCTCCAGCCATTGTTCCCTATGGTGGGCCACTGTCAAGGAACCTCGGTTCCTTGAGGATCCGAGGACCACGCACCAGCAACCCTGAAGCACGTGGTGCCGGTTCTTTGGACTCACTGGTGACATTGGCCAGGGAGAGCATAAAAGAGGCCGTGAGTTTTTGAGGGGGGCTTTGGAAGTTCTCTGCTGCTTTGTGTTTGAAATGTTCCTTTTCCTCTGAGGCAAGGGGAAAAGTGCATTCCTGTTCCAAGTGAGTGAATGGCTGTAATGGATAGGAGGATGAGGAGGAAATTTCATACAGAAGAAGAGCAGAAATCGAGATGTTGGCTTAAAATAGTAAAAAGTGTAATCCCAGAAGCTCTAAAGAGTAAGATCTTTCTGGCTCCATATTGGACAGAGATGCAGGTGAGGTAAATCCTTGAATCTACAACAACTGAAATATTTCTATTACCCCATTCTAGTTGTTCCATTCAGGATCAAAACAATAATTTATAAACTGCAGTACAATAGATATGAATAATAAAATTCCAGCCCAAATGAACAATCAGTCTAAACAACTTTAAATATTGAGAACTTCAACAAATTCAGTGAATGATAGAAAATGACACCCTCATCAAGAGTTCATTTGCTAGAAGGGTGCTTTATTTCAGCTAATCAAAAATGTTTTCTATTACTGTGTAGGACTGTCAGCAGTCAAGCAAAATAAATGGCTCGACCATGGATGCATTGGAAATAAGTGTATTTGGAATTTCGTGCACTTGTATCAGCTATTTGACAGTTACAAATGATAAAAGAATAAGTTAATGGTGCTGACTTCAATAAAGAATAACATTAAGGTAGCTGCAGATGCACAGCTTTTAAGATATTGCAGTATAAAAATCCACTTTTATGGCTTTTTAGTATCTGCCTGCAGGAAAACTAGTTAAAAGGCAAATAAGCATTATAAAAGATCTAAGAAAAAAGCTTTTTCTCATAGTAATTGAGAGAAATCTGTTATGAACTGTTGAACCTGCAATGTAATTTAAATGTATTATTTCCTTCTCAAGATTACAGTCGAGGAGTTGCTGGCAGATTATCCTTGTTGAAGATGGTGATGCTGTTGTTGGTCTATGCTTTCATATTTATGCATCAGAAGTTTTATTTCTAGAAAGGAGATAGCCACAGGGAGAGCTGTAATTTCTTTAAAACTTGCTTCTAGAAGAAAGTATACTGTCTGCTGATTTAGCGTAGGTGGGGTCAAATCTTTATCTGGTAGCTGCTCTTCCTCCCTCAGGTAATTCAGAACAGACTAATCTGAGGACTGAGCTGTAGGCACAAGTTCAGCTACAAGATCATCAACAGCTTCTGCCCTTTTTTTTTGTTTGATCACCCCTGACGAGCCTTGCTCCTCTTTGGATATCTGCTCCATCATGCAACTGGACTCACAGCAGAATGATGCCATTTGTTCCAAGCTTTTGATGAAATCTGAGCAGCCAGGACTCATAAGTTACACAAAGTTTTCCCCTTCAGCAAAGCACCTCAGAGATCACAGCCCTCTCTTTTAAAAGACCAGCAGAAGAATACCAACAGCCCCTTTTTCAAGGGAAGTGTACATCACAAAACCAGAACCATTAGTTGGTTGTCAGCCTAACAAATGTGGTTTTAATGGATGTAGTTTGTTTACACAAAGCTTGAGCAGACAGAAATATTACATGTTGTCCTTCCAAGTCAATATTAAGTCCCACTGGAAGGGCAGTAAAGGGAAAAGCACTGCCATGGCTGAATTATAATGCAGATCACAAAAGGACTGAGTGCTTCTTTACTACATCTTCACTCATAGCAAAGATAAAGAAGAGGCTGTTGGGTAGAGCGTCGTAATGCCACATAATTCTAGGTGTGGTTAAAAGGGAATTGTCTTGTCAAGCTGAGGAATTATCTTTTTCAAAGAAATCTTTGTAAGAGGAAATCGATATGGTTGTTAATGATAATGGTTTTCCAACAGTAGTATGAATGGACCTGGTAATTTCTAGACAACTGAGTGATAAAAACAAGTTCTATTATACTCAATTGCTTTTATTTTTTTTTTGTCCTCTTCCTAGAAGTGATTCTAGGAAAGTCTTGTGTATCTTGGATTATCCAGCCAGTCTGGTTCAAACCCTCAGGTTAATACCAAGGTAAAAAATTGCTAGTTCATTGTGTACATAATCTACTTCTCCTTATTTCTTTTCAAATACTGGCAAAATCTACAATTGAGGCTCTGCAGATGTGTATCACTAATTTCTGGAACTTTGTACCAAGTTTATTTGGTACAAAGGAGCGAAACAAAACTTCTGTAGGAGATAATAAAAGCAAATGGTGGAAAATAACCATTTCCAGTTAAATGCTGTAATCGTACTGAGAGGTTCCTACAACACTGAATTTTACTTCAAAGAACAAAGGGACTGAACAAAATCAACCAAGATCTTTAATTGCAACTTCTATGTATATACTTTCATATACATTTATTTATACAATTCCTGCAATAAATGCTGTAACAAAATATTTACATGCTCCTCTTTGATCCCCAAATCAGTTGCTACATTGTTTACAAAATACTGTCAGTAAAGGTGTCACTCTCAAATGGATTTCAACACTGCTGTCTTCCATTCATCAGAGCATAGCACCAGTAAATTGGTATGAGTTTTTACAGACAATGGCATTTAAAACAATCCTTGACTCAGCCAACAGCTGTGATTTATTGTCAGTCAGCTGGAGTTGCCAAAGCACCAGAAGCAAAGAATTGCTTTGGAAAAGGTTTGTGTGGGTGGTGTGCCTGCTCTCTGCCTCTGTGGCTAGTGTCAAATCCAGTAAATTTCTAGGAGAGTGGTGAGGCCCAGGTAGAAAAATAACTATCATTGAGATCGGGCTTTTCATTCACATCACTGCACATTGGTAGATCACTGGCAATGCTGTTGCTGCGTTACTGTAGGCTGTCCACTCTCTTTTGTCCTGTATATTGACTCATACTTGTTCTTTCTGATCATGTATGTACAGGGAGATGACGAACTTTCTTTAATTTGGTGTGTCTTGTAGCACTGAGATACTGTTTTCTCATGGTGAGGAAAAAAATTACAAAATTGAGGCTATGTTTTTCCTGTTCTTCCATGAAAGACATCAGCATTTTTCCCCATGTCGTGTTCTTAGAATGTTCACTGGTAGTCTTACAGGCAGTCTCATCAGTTGCTTGTGATATTCAGAACATTAAAGAAAAAGACCAGCAAATGGAGTTTTGACTGTAACAGTCTTGCATGATTATTGCTGTAGACATCTTGCAGTGATTTAATCTGTTTACTAGAGACAGAAATGTGTAGCCATTGAAAACTGTCTATAATAATTAGTTCATGATAACAGAGTTGTGCCTGGATGATTGCAAGGCAGACTCCTGAGTGCATTTTTATGAAAAGATATTAAGAGTGTGGAGTTCGATGAAACTGAACTAATCCTGTTGTTATCTATCCTATTTATATTTTGTAAGCAAAGCTGTCAGCTTGACTAATGCAATAGAAATTACGTATATACAGTTATTTATCAAAATATTTGAATGACATCTCAGTGGCATCTGAGGTATGTGTCAGTGGATGTTTCCTCTAGACCTTTCAAAAAGAGGTGCTCAATTTTCTCCAGCCAGGCTTCTTCTTGTCTTCTTTGAGGTCTGCACTAAAGGGATAGCTGCAATTTCTCATGCAAATGGATATTGCCTATCATGGAAGGTTATCTACTGTGGGGTTTTTTTCACTAACATCCTCTTTCCTGTTGTTTTGCTTCTGTTGCGAGCTCACTGTGGGCAGCTTTACCATAGTAGTGTGATGGTTCTGAAAATGCTGTCTGTGAGAAGCAGAAACAGGTTTTCATCAGAATGTTTCATTCACTTTTTGAAGGGAAATAAATCAGTCCTTATTTGTGGAGACCATTTATGTATTTGAGAAGCCAGCATGTGGAGAAACACGCTGATAGTCCTTTCTGTTGTACAGAGGCAGTGTCTAAAGCCTTTTCATACTCTAAACCCCTGCCACTTGGCTGAAAAAAGTAGCTTGCATATTCTGTGGAAAGTCTGGAAAGCATCCTACCTGTGTCTGCAGAATCATTCGCTAGAAATCCAGGGCAGGCGTCAGGTTTTTTACAGGGACACACTGAAGGTAGTGTGTTACCTTAATGGTTAGATGCTGCATGGTTACACAGGTGGGTGTTTTTTGCTGTTGTTGAACTCAAACATTGATATTGCTTCCACCAGAAACGGAACGAGGCTTTTGTGCTTTCTGAAGAGGTAGGAGGAGATGTTCAGCCAGTAGCTGACATGATGAACTGCACAAATGGTTTACTGAAGGCTGTTTGGGACAGTGATAGCAACTGAAGACACAGTTTCTTAACTTGGAGCTGAGTGAGCATTTTCCCTGAAAAAGTGCCTTCTGGAGAAAAGTACGTGTATATTATAGACTTATGTTTTCACATGTACAGGTCCCTAAAGAAAAACATAGCAAATACAGCAATACTCAGCCCTGGGCTTTACAAATGAGATAGAGCTGAGCTTCTCTTTTCTGCTTGCCCTTTTTCTGCTGACCCTTTGAGATTTTCCTAAGTGATTCTCCAATCCAGTAGCAGTTTCTGTTATAGCAGTGATAGCCAACTGCTCAGTGTTTTCTCACTCAGAGGAGTACCTAGAATATTTAGGGCTTTGTCTGGCAGCCATGTGGGAGGTGGGTGTTCCCTAATTTAGGAGAGCAGTACACCTTCCAGCAGAGAAGTTGACTCTGCTCCAAGAAGGCTGATGCAGGACTGAATCAAATGGGAGAGAAGGAGAAATAAAGGATGAGGACCCACCTCTTACAGCAATGGCTCATAGGAGAGGCGGGTGGTAAAGGGCAGGTGGGGTTGGAAAGCAAGGAGAGCAGGGGAGGCTGCAGAGCTCCCACTCAACACAGCAGATGCTCAGCTTCGGTCTCTGCTCCTCCTTTTGCTGCAGGGAGGGAATTTGCATGTCTGACATCTTTCAGGGAGATTTAAAGCAAGAACAGAGATAGCTTTGGGGGAAGAATAAGAAGCCTAGAAAAGTTTCATCTGTCCTACTCTAAAACTGCCCCTCTCTGACTGTTTATTTTTCTTTAATAATTCCTTTAATATGGAAAGTGTAAGTGTATATGGGTCATCAGACATTTGTTGCTTATATCTGGTTTAGCTGCATGGCAGTTGTAGTCTTAATGGAGAAAACAAAGATCAGGCATTGACTTTGGGACACCATGTGTCTCCATGCCAGCTGTGAGACTCGGGTGTGCCGTTTAAGGGCATTCCCTGTTTTCAGGGAAATTAAAGCATAATATTAAATTGTGGTTACAATAACTACTTCCATCTATTTACTCCATTTTAATTTAGAAAATACATTAATAGTACTGTTCCTTATAATGGAGAAACAGTGAATTCCCAATATTGTAATATTTCACCAAAGTTCACCAAAATCTTAATTTTCACAAGTCACTGCAGAATCATTATTAAGTAATATATTAGCCATATATTTAGAGCAAGAGAAGTCTCTCTCCAGTGTCTTCTCATGTGTGTGTGTGCCTGTTATCAGTTAGGTTTGAAAAAAGAGCACGATTCCCAAATGTTCAAGTGGACTGTCCACTCAGCTAAGCAATTCACTGCTCTACATTTTACATTCATTGCTCATTCTCTAGTTGCACCTGTAGCTGATTAGGGGTGACAGAGGATTTACCTTTGTCTTCTGAAGTACTTTAAGATGGCAGAAAATTATATTTCCTTTGAAAACAAAGCCGTAGATGTGCCCATTACATCCTTCTGTTACTGTGTATTTTGCACAAAGTAGGCTTTTCTATTTTATATATTGCTACTTTAATTTGTCTCTGTAAAACTCTGCTTTAGTAGAGTGAGAGATACCTGTAGCTATAACCAGTGATTTGTTATTTGATGTTGTAATTGCAATTTTGCCCCACCTGGGAGTCACCCTACTCTGTCCTGACCTGAAGCCACAGTTGTCTTTGGAGAATGATAACAAGAAGCTTCAGTCGAAGCCCTCAAGACAAATTTTGTCCCATGTTATGGGATCTCCAAGTACTTACTGTTTGCTCTCACATCATTTCTGTAATGTGTGGACAGGGCCATGTCTTTGCAGCTGGATAAGTGAGAGTTTGGCTCTCTAAGACAAAACTAACTACCATGTGGGCCACTGCAAACATAGGAAGCTTTCCTGTTTCCCAAACCATGTGTTAAGGATACATATACACAAAGCTGTGTCCCTTTGTGCTCCATTCCCAGGCACCTGGCAGTTGGCTTGCAGGACTGCAAGAGTAGGCATTCAGCGTAGGGAACATGAGGAGAAAGCCTCAGGCCTGCACACAGTCCATGAGCCAACCATGTGCTGTTGCCACAGTTGCCATCCACTGAACGCTTCTCAGTGGTCAGCACTTTTTAGCTGCTTGCTGGGCATTGCATGACCTTTAATTTAGCCAGTCTCTGGTGCGTGGCAGCAGCCAAGGAGACAGGTGAGGCTGTTGGCACAATGTTTTGTGCTTAGCATCCCTTGCTGTACCTTCACAGGGCAGACATGCTCACCTTGGCTCTGCCATGGTACCTTGGTGGGGCTCCTTTGCTATCACTCATTTGAACCACAAGTCCATCCCTGTGCCATGACTCACAAGACATAAGACTCCTGTTGATTGAATTGCTTAATAGTCTTCATAACACATGGTGCAAAGCTGAGGTACTACAGAGCTATTGAAGCACCGAAGGTATTTTGCTTGCTGGCGTGTACACGTGTGTGTGTAACATATGCAAGGATTCAAGGCTTAGTTCTGATCCTGCTAAAGTAACATAACACCTAATCCTGTTCCTACCGTGGCAGATTTATCAGAGCATGACTGCTAATGCTCTAAAGCTGACTGAGAGACAGCTACATGCTGTGGACAGACAGCAGCCAAGAGTTCACTCCTACAGCTACCACAGGAGCAGGAAAATAGCGATGAGTAATAAGAATGAGTGGGGAATGCACAGCAATTTAACAGCTAACAAAATGAATGTAAATTGATACTGTGCATCCTGCATTAATATTAATTATTTCTCTTGCCAAAATAAAATGAAAACAACATTGTAAGCACTCATTTTAAATTTTTAAGGCTATATTATTAAGGCACTTAAGTAATGCATTTGGGACCTGCTTTCCTGTTTTGTGTGAGAAATAAGAATTTTGGAACAAGATAAACAAGTGAAAAGGAATAATAATTCTGAGAAAAAGAAAGTCATGACAATTTCTTCTTGTAGTCTTTCTTCCTTTTCCTCTTCCTATTCAAGATGCTGCTCTGTCACCCTATGTTCTGTAGTTCTTAGTCTATGAGAATGTGATTGATTGAGTAGGTCTCTGGTAAGATTCAGTCCTGTAGGAATGATTTAACCTGGGGAGAATGGGCTTTGGTCACAGTTCATCATCTTTTTGTAAATTGCAGTATATAGCTGGTCCTCACAGCACCTTAGAAAGGATTTGCCATCCCCAAAAAATTAATCAGTTCTCCACTTAGTCCTGAGAAAATTGTAATTTGCAGCCTCCATGAGAAGCATTACATTTGTTGCCTGCTCTGACTAGTGGGCTTCTTTCCCTTATGCTGGGTGGCTCTGTGGCTTCATCAGAGCAGGAGGTGAGGACGGGCTCCCTCATCTTGTGCTGCTGATCAGATAGGCAGGTAGCTTACTTCTCTACAAGTGCGCTCCAAGATGTGAGGAAGCAATTCAAGGCTGTCTCTGTGTGGTAGCCATATCACACAGGACAGCATGCCTTCCTTTAAGCCAAGGATTTTTGGTTTTGCACAGGTGTATAGCACACAGCATGCATTGGGGCTGATATTTAAACAACCAGTAATGATAGTGTTCTTTAGTGCTGGGCTGCATCTCAGGTGCATCATAACCCCACGTCTGCCACCTGGGTGGATGGTGTGACCATAGTTTGGGGTATAGGTACAAACACAGGCAGAGACAGTCATCTGTCAGTGCTGAACAGCCATTCTCTGCAGCTGTTCCCAATCTCTTCTGGGGAGAAGACATTTGCACAGGTAGAAAAAATCCCAAAGAATCAATTTGGCCTACAGAATTGCCAGCTGGACCATACAGATCTAGGCTAAGGTCTAAGCATGCTGAAGTGATTTTCAGTTTTCCATTGCAGAGGAGGAAAAAAACCTGGAAAATCAATATAGTTTCTGTTTTCCATAGGAGACAATGGACAGATTGTATGTTTTAAGGTTAAACAGATGTTTCTTCTATATTTTTTTAATCCATAAAAACAGTGAGAAAATATATAAAGAGGCAAAATGGTTCAAACAGATTAAGGGTATATTTCTGCCTTATTGCAAATATTTTAAAATATCATCTAGGGAAAAAAAAAACATTTAGCTTTGATTTAGCTAATGAAATCCAGTCATTTTCAAAATCATCTCTTTCCTTCTTTTTTTTATACAGAAATAGAATGAACTTTCTAAGTTGCAAGTAAGGAGAAAAAGAAAGATTACTTAATTCTTGTTAGTATTGTTGGAAGATGACAAATATTCTAAACTGGCTGGTGTTTTGGTATTTAATGTCAGGTCTACTTCAACAACTTGAAGAGCCATTTGCTAAAATATTTTGAATAGTTGTGAAAACAAAAATTTTGATGCTATTCTTAACAATCTCTCAGCTAAGAGAAATAGAGAGAGCAATATGCAGCATTACATGAAAATTGCAATGTATAGATAGCAGCACCAGAGCTGTTACCAGAATGTATTCACATTTAAGTCAAAGGTGCAGCAATGTATGGAAGTATGGAGTCAGTATTAGCTTGATTTCTGATAAATATCTGGTTTTGCACTGTGGTGATAGAAAGTGTATCTTTGCCTCCTGAGTATTTAGACCAAAACTCATTGTGGAAAACACTGGCTCTTATTTTGTGCTTGTACAAAGTCTAGCATGAAAAATCCCACATGCAAATTAGTGATTTCTTTCTAGCTCTGGAGCCCAGACTAGCCTGTGCGCTCAGCCTGCAAGTCAGGAGCTGGGGTGGCTCAACTGCTTTGCCATGTGTCTTCACTGGGAACTTATGCAAACAATCCCAGGGACTTGCCATGTTGTAGGCCAAGGGAATGCATCGTTCATCAGGGTTGTGGTAAAGGCAGCACAGTTTATTAGACTCTGATCTGTAAGGTTTATGAAGACTTTATTCAGAAAGCACTTTTGTGTGCCCTCTGAATTTTCAACATCAGATAAGAAGCTTTATAACCCTGAATTATTTATAGGATGGTAATACAGTAGATCTGACCTTTTTACAGCATAGCATTGTGCAGAAGCAAATGAAGTATTTTTACACAAGGGTCATGCATGCAAGGCATAATCTTGTTTCAGTTGTGATGTCCCCTCACTGTGCTCTCTCTTAGCCATTTTTTTGCAATGGCATTTCTTCTGTCTTATTGTGTGAACCGAGGGTAAATCATGCAAAAAATCATCTGTTAGATTTTGAAGGAGAGCTTTTGTTTCAGCTGTGATTGATCAAATGAAGTGTTATAAAAACAGTTTAAAAGTTGTACTCATTCTGCTTGTGGATGAGCAGTAAGGCCTGTATTTCCCAGTTTATTAAGCCTGAGCAGTATCTTTTACCTGCTCTAATGCCAAAGCATTGAAATGAAGAAAATTGGCATTGTACTCCCATGAGTCACCAGAACAGTAGTGGAATAAGATTTTATCTAAGGCATAGGAAATCCTATGTGTATCTCTTAGAAGTGCTTTAATACAGTCTTTTGGATTCTGAACCCACAGGCACATGATAAATTCACATGCCTCTCAAGGGCTGTATTTTGGTTTTGAGTCTGATTTGTACAGACACTAAACCTCAATAAACCAAAAGCAAAACGAAAACCAAAGAAATGCCTTCAATGTATACACTTTTAAAAAATCCCAGGACACTCTCATATGAGGTAGCTCATGCAGTACAAGTTCTACTATTTATTATTAGCATAAATGTATTAAAGTCTTTCTCCTCTGGTCAATAATTGTGGGGGGTTTTTAAATCTGCTGAATTTAAAATGTGTCATGTAATTGCTGCTTAGTCCCACTTCAGGTCAATCAATTTCTTCACTGCATCTTCCAACATAAATGTGACAAACACGTGGTCTGTAAATTTGCCTATTCATCATTGCAAGAGGCACATAGAGCAATATACAGAGATTGCTGATAGCCCACAAAAAAACAGGTTTTAAACATCTGCATCTACACTTTGGAGCAGCCCAACCCAAATGTAGCTCATTCATGGAAGAGGAAGAAGGACTGGAGACCCTGAACAGCACCTCTGTGCATGTATTTGCCTTCCTCTCAAGCTTTGATTGGATTTTAAACATGGGACAAAATGTAAATAAGTTATGTGAGTTCCTGACTACTTCTCACTCCCTAGAGTTGCACCTCTCAAAAATGCAGGCTTGGGCTGCGTACTTGCATTGAACCCTTGTGCATGGTAATTGTAGCATGTTGGCACTGCAGGTCTGAGACTGGATTGATGCTTTAAAGCATCCCTCAGGTGAGGGAAGCAAAAATAAATCTAATTGGCAGTAGTATTACTCAACGGTGCACTGCTATCCAGTAGGACTTTTTTACTTATCTTGGATGGTAAAATAGTGACATTAAAGATTCAGACTGAGCAAAACATGAAAACATGGAAAGGCTGTATTGTTATTGGCTTTAACATCCATCACAATAAGAAAGGGATGTGGGTCAGCGAATAAAGGTAGAATAATGACTGCATGAAGGCAACTTTTGAACATCCCTGTGAGATGCTGTCAGATAGTTGAAATTTTGAATCTTTCAATTTGTCACAGAGCTTTTTTTTTTTCCTTTAGAAGCTTATGCTATAAAAGTATGTAGCACTTCAGCAGAAGTGCTTGATTTATAGGGAACTCACTCCTGTAAGTGCTGTGTCTTGGGTGTTCTAAGAACTCCAGTATGGCTCTAACTGCAACCACTTGCATCATGTGGCCTCTCAATTCCAGCTTGCTGTGGAAGTTATTTCAACCAAAGCTTTAAAGATGTTTTGTAACATTTATATTTGTGATCACAAAAAATATTGCAAAACTTCTTTAGAAAAATTGGTAAGAGAAATATGATGATGCCCAATGCTGAATGGTTGGATGTCTTCCAAAATTGCTCATTTTTTTTCAATTGATGGATTTTTGTACAGTTTTAGCCTTTCTACTGAAAGCAGAGGTTTCAGTGACTGGGTAACTGCTTTTCTCTTTAGACAATTCCAGTAATTTCAATGAAACTATGCTGAACTTGTACCTCTGAAGGATGTGACTGGGCAGTTAGCTCTCCTAAATCTGGTATTTTAAGGGCAGGAATGGCCCACAGTGAAATTTAGCAGACCTATTGCCCTATTTCTGTCATGGCAACCTCCAGGGCCTTGTACCACCTGTAGCAGCATTGTGTCCTTCACAGAGTTTTGTGTCCAGAATGATTTTCTTAATGCAAGCGTTTGCTAGTGGCCATGCAGGAAGGCAGCCTGTAGCTTTTATCCACAACATTGTCCCTGGAGGAGACCTTGCTCTACTGACAGTAGATTTATAAGGCACCTTCTCAGCATCCTTATCCTTCCTGCAGAAGAAGTGAAGCCAATGATCTCCTCTAAAATTTTCACGAAGAAGGTGATTGAACCAATGGAGAGTAAGTTATATTTTGGAAAAAGTAATTAAAAA
The DNA here is from genome assembly GCA_013397135.1 of Pachyramphus minor. Taxonomy (NCBI): domain Eukaryota; kingdom Metazoa; phylum Chordata; class Aves; order Passeriformes; family Tyrannidae; genus Pachyramphus; species Pachyramphus minor. Next base: position 325,870 of record VYXB01006395.1, read on the forward strand.
TGTATGAGATAACTGATTACAGCATAGCTGGAAAACTGAAGCAAAGCAATAACATTTGTAAGGGATTAAGTAGACGTCTGAAAATTCTAATGCACCAAACAATCAAGTTGCCATCTTGATATGTTGAGGATTAGGTATCTTGCTTCAGCTGTTTGTTGTACATTTAATTTCACTCTGGTTTTAGAAGCTTGGCTTCTGCTCTATACCCACTTACAATTATCTTTTAGGAGTATCACAACCATGCGAGATTTCAGAGAGACATTCCAGCTGTGGTTTCCTAAAAATAAGAACAGGAGAAAATTAATGTGGGATAATAAGAATCATGGGGAGAGACTTCTTAATATGGCCTGTAGCAATAGGGCATGGGGTAATGGTTCTAAACTAAAAAAAGGGTAGATTCAGACTAGGTATAAGGAAGACCTTTTTTACAATGAGGCTGGTGAGGCACTAGCACAGATTGCCCAGAGAGATGGCAGGTGCCCCATCCCTGGAAACACTCAAGGTCGGATTGTACAGGCTCTAAGCAATCTGAGCTAGTTGAAGACATTCCTGCTCATTGCAGAAGGGTCAGACTGGATGATCTTTAAAGACCCTTTCCAACCCAAACTATTCTATGACTGTATGAGTCTATGAATGCTAATGGGGGTGAAACTAGTCTGGAAACTGAGAAAACCTGTGATGTTTCAGGTTCTGTGTGGCCAGTCTCAGAAATATAACCTCTTTGTACTATATGAAATGAGATAACTGCAGTTTTTCCACATGATTATATGATGAAAAAAAATATGAACTGGGAAATTTTTCTCAAAAAATTATCTGTCCAGGATATCCTTCCATTATGCTGTTGTCAACAGTAGAAGCAGCTCATCACGGGAGCTCAGAGGTGTCTTGCTGCCTGTTTTGAATGAAATCCCCATTAGCCAAGGCATCTGGTCTCCACAGTGCAGAGTTACAGCAGGTTGGAAAGCCGGAAATTCCTTCTTTTCAGGGTGAGGGTGGCATTACACAGTGTGAGCGTTTCAGACAGTTCTTTGCTTGGTATCAGTTGTGTTAAAATAGAATACAAATGATGTTTTTACAGTGTAGGAAGAACTTTCTTGTTCTGAATTTTGCATACAATGTAAATATATTGTAGCATTTAAATATGATATCCAGATTTCCATACACATATGCTGTATAAGAACGATGTAGAATGAGTCATCTTACTATGACTGCAGGGCTCTTGCAAAATATCCATTAATTCTGTCCAGTCAGTTCCTGTTCTATAGATTGAAAAAAGTATAATGTTCCTCAAATTGCTTACTTCTGAATGCTTCTATGTTTCAGAGTTTCTTCAAGCTCTGTTAAATCAAAAGAAAGATGATCCTGTCCTACTGCTGACTCATGCCTCTTATGTTTTCTGTTCCGTTGCATGGGCTTTTTAACATTCTTCAATGTAAATGTATCAAACTGGTAAACCAGACATTTCAGAAGCCACATTTTATTGAGTCATAGCTATTCTCTGTCTCAGTTTTCCTGAGAGTTAAGAAAAAAATCTACCGCCCTAACATACAAAGCTTTTTGCAGAGATTTTAAAAATTATTTTATATTTCTAGGGCTGGGTTCTCATTACAAACAAAAAAGTCAATGCAGATACAGTTTTATTTCTTTTGTATGTTTTTAAAATTTCTTGAAAATAGAATTCTTATTCTCAGAAAATCCTTTGCTTCCTACTACTGTTTCTTCCTCATATAGATTTCTTCCTTAAGGAGCTGCCTAGGGGGAAAAAAAAAAAGAAAAAGACAAACACCTATCTTACTAGAAGACAGATCACAGTATAGTTTGATGGTTTCTCCGTAAATTCTTCTATATATAAAGGATTGAGGTGTCTCTGTAAGTGTTGCATTGCAGTATGCTTTAATCATTTCCCCAATCCTATTTAGTTTCTGGCGTTCCTGAGAGGTGCACTTGCACTGACAGTAGCTGATGACATTTCCCTCCTTTTCTGACTATTTGAAAACGTGCAACTTTCCATGCTTTCAACAGGGTCATCCTTCAGGCTCAACAAAATCCATACAGCTGTTTGCAGACTGTCTCGAACCTTTCTGTATGCACAGAAGTCATAACCTATTTTGATCCTTATTGATTTAAGTTAAAGGATGAACTGCATGCATTGAGATTAAAGAAACAATCTGGCTTGATTATAAAGCATGAGTCCATACTAGGAACAGATGTGCAAACCTTCTCTTTGGGTAAATGGGCAGTAAAATGTCACAGGGCACTGCACAGGGGAATTCATTAATCTTTGGAAAGGATAAAGCTACTGCAATAAGAAAACATCTGACTCTGTTGGCTGTGCAGGGTGTGGATGCTGCATACGCTCATGGCTGAAAGAGCAGGTCATGCAGGACCCTGTTAGAAACAGCACCTGAGCTCAGCACTGCTCATAATGCAGGAACCCTGGGCTAGAGGGCAGGGCTTTCATAACTGATGATCGTGGCGTAACAGGAGGCTTGTCAGAGGCAACCAGAGCTTCAGGTTTCTTAACACTCCAGATCTGCCTGAGCTTCGCCCCAATGCAGTTGGTTTCCGAGAGTGCCTGCATGTGTGTGTGTGAGGGGATTCAGATTTCAGAGGCTGAGAAGCAATGCTCAAGGTCAGTGCTGGTGCTGAGCACTCTGTATAGCCACTGAGCTAAGGGGAGGTTGAGGGTGTTCAGCTCCATTGAGAATTCAGCTGTTTAAGCTTGTTGAGGCTTTTAAATCAAACTGGTTGTGATTTCGTAATTGCTGGAATCCCCCAGTGTTCTGCATGTGAAGGATCATCTTCTGGTGATTGAATGATATGCTTGCAGCTTTGGGACCCCCAGCATAGGAAGGGTGTGGACCTGTTGAAGTGAGTCCAGACGAGGCCCCTAAAATGATCCAGGGGCTGGAGCACCTCTCATGTGCAGTCAGGCTGAGAGAAGTGGGATTGTTCAGCCTGTAGAAGAGAAGGCTCCCGAGAGACCTTAGAGCACCTTCCAGTACCTAAAGGAGGCAGATGAGAGAGCTGGAGAGGGACTTTTTAGAAGGGCAAGTAGTGATAGGATGGGGGGCAATGGCTTTAAACTGAAAGACAGTGGGTTAAGATTATACATTAGGAAGAAATTCTTCACTATGAAGTTGTGAGGCACTGAAATAGGTTTCTCAGAGAAGCTGTAGATGCCCCATCCCTGGAAATTTTGAAGGCCAGGTTGGATGGAACTCTGAGCAACCCAGTCTAGTGGAAGGTGTTGGCACTAAGTGACTGTTAAAGGCCCCCTCCAAACCAAACTATCCTATGATTCTCTGAAATTATATATGCAGTATTTTTCTACTTGAGAAACTTAACCTGGCAATATGAACGTCTTTACAATTTTGGAAATTCATGGGACCTGCCCACCACTGTGGGAGTGAAATCTATTTGCATTTACCTGAAGTGAATTTTTTTAAAATCTGTACATAGATCTAATGGAGCATGGTCGAATTAATGCCTTTGGATAAACTAACTTCTCCATTGTGATGATAGCAGTTAGATGCTTTACCACTATGTCCTCATTTTTGCCTGAAAGCAACTGATCACAGTGAACTAAAAGTAGGGACCACTTATTCCTGTTGTGTTACGCAAGTCAAAGTAATTTTTTTACTGCATTGGTAATTAAATGCACTGTATATAACTGTTCCACAAGCATATATGACACCTTTGAACATTTATTCTTACAACAAACCTCCTATATTGCTGGGAAAAAAAGGATTGCTTTTCTCTCTACTGCCAGCATCTTGTATAAAGGCTAGGCTGATTATTCACTCTCTTTATTCTCCAGCCAGGCAGCAAAAGCAGTGTTTTCCTTGCCTCAGAAGCTGTTAAGAAGCTGAATGGACTTAAGATTCCCAGGTAAAGGGTGATATTGAAGTAGACAGATACTATTTAAGAGACTAAAGCTTACTCCACAGCCTAGATAGGTAGTGAAAAAAAACGAAAAAAACCCCAAACAGAAAAAGGTGAGGTTGACTACTGTTGCTTACAAAGTTTGGATCAAATCCTAAAGTGCAGATTTTACTGGAATTTTTTATTGATTCTTATTTGTGCAGAAACCTTGCTGTTTTGACAGTGCTTAGTTTTCCAGCTGGAATGAATGGCTTTACATATACCTTCTGTCTTTCTTCTCAATGTCATTACATCAGTGGGAACTTTCAAATGCCGTTGTAGCCCTCTGTGACTGCTGGAGCTCCTGGAACATACCAAAACATCTTTAGTGACCTAGACACTATAGCTGGACTTAAATCTAAATCTAATCTGGAAAAAAGATCTTCTTAGATAGGAGAGAGAAGACCTAAAAAGTTAAGAGGTGTGCTATAACTGTACTGTGGAGTTTAACTATGGTGATTCACCTTAACAGCAAACCCCTTCTAAAAATTCAATGCTTACTTTAGTTGATTTATTTGTTGGGGGTTTTTGCCTTCTGACTGTTATTTTTGTGTTGATTCTGGAACCATTTCCTATATGTGAAAGAGTGCAGCAGACATTTCAATTGTCAGATATTTACAGAATTGATAGAAAGTGGCCAGGAAAGGAAATGGTATGGATGGTTCTTCAGCTGAGGCCAGGCTTTGGTTTTCAGAGCCTTTTGCTTGTGACATGTATTTCTTGTGTGTTATGAAGCAGGATTTGTTATCTGTTAAACACTTCAAACTTTGTCTATTTTCTACTTGTTTGGTTTTGCAATGCTAATACAAACTGGAAATGTTTTCAACAAAATCATGATGCTTTAAAGCTATGTCCAGCAATGTGTTAGAGGCATAGTGACATTTGCTTGTAGCTTAAAACTGCCAGTGCTAAGAGGGTGCTATCAGCTATAGTTAGACACAAAATTTAGGCCTCAATCTGGCATTGAAGTGTGGAAAGAGGGAGGATATACATCTGAGTCCAGACCCTATCTCAGCTTTGACAAAGTAAAGGTGAAAGTAGAACTGTCACTCTCACCTGTTCAGGCATTTAGGTTTCCTTTTATAACCATTTGACTTTAAAAGACCTAACTGGAGCAATGGCCTCATCAGAGATGATGAATTTTCCCTTTGCATCTTGCACTGCCCAGGAGTGCTGGACCTTCCCAGCAGCAAGTGCAGCTCAGTCCTGACTCCTGACCCTCAGGCCTTTCGTCAGGGCAGATTAGCAAGCAACAAAAACAGATGAGCCAGCCACAGGGATTCTGAAGCATCCCAGTCCTGGTTCTCTTACATGCAAAACACATCTCAATGCAGTGTATGATGCATTTGCAAATTTGTTGCCTGATTTGTTCCTGCAGTCAAAGTGACGACATAGGCCAGTTTCCATTTGGGTGTTTGGTCTGTGAATTGTGGCCGTGTTTGGAGCCATTTTGGTTTGCCAGAAAACTTCTGTGTTTAATTTTTATTGTGTGGCTATCTACAAATCCAGCAAGGTGTAGCTGGATCATCATATTAGTACCTCAGTCTGGAGACGTCTCAGTCTGTAGCACTTAGGTCCTGGAGCCCCTCTGCAGTGGTTGGTATCAATAAGTAGCACAGAAAGCTTCTGATCAGTTAGTCACAAGGCTACAGGAGGAAGGGAGACCTTTGTGTAGTGTATTAATCCGAGACTTGTGAAATGCTAATCCACATCTCTCCTCTGCAAAAAGATGTCTCTCGTGGCCTTTAAGAAATAATTTATTTTCTTTTGTCTTCTGTTCCCTCTCTGTAAAATACATATGGCATCATCATGACAGACTGCGGCTAGGAGAATTAATGGTCTGTGTGTATAGAAAGGATGACGTGGCCTGTTCCTAGTTTTGATTTCATCTCTTTGGCAGGTGTCACCACAGTCATCAAAATGTTTTCATACAGTTCTGGAGGCTTGTTTGTGTCTCCTGAGGTACCCAGAAGGGAGACAGAGCAGCCTTGCCATCATACTCCCATTTCATTGGGGTTGAACTAGAGGCTGCAGAGCAGCCGGGTCACATCTGAGACGTGGTGATTGGTCAGTGAATTGCTGCATGAAGCTGGCAGCAGAGTAGCTGTGCTGCTTCCTCACTCTGCCTCCCATTAGGGATTGTGAGCACAGCTAAAGTTCTGGATGCAGCACTAACAGGGTAGTGCTCATTCTCTGACACGGTGAAAAATAGAACCAACTACAAAGCCAACAGCAACAACAAATTTTGGGGTGTCTCAGCACTGCTTTGCTGTCGGTAGTTGCTTGTAGGTTTGTCCTTGAACAGCTTTTGAATGTGAAGAAGCCTCTCTGGGAACAAGAACAGCATGTTGCATTGAAGCGTGTAAATGCCTTGGAAATTCTCGGGCAATAGAGAGTGAGTCATTGCTTTAGCACCAGTGCTGGAGATCACTTGGCAAGATGCAGTTTCAATAACCAATACAGGCACAAGGACCAAGTGTTTTCAGAGCGGGATGTGATGCAGAGCCTAGCTTCTCCCTGCCTCCAAGGTACAGGCTAAAAGTATTCTCCTGTTTATCTAAACCGTATTGTGTGCCTGATGACTGCTTCTTCAAAGCTCCGATGTGGTAGATGTATCCAGAAAATGATGGATTTAAGAAAATCATCAAATGCAATATGATATGCCACACATCTATTAAAACAGAAAAACTTCTACCTTCCTTCTGGGGAGTCTTGTTCTCTTGAGTTGGGCAAAGAGGAGATTTGTGTGCTGATTAGTTACAGTATGCCCTGTGAAGTAACTTGACTGAGCTAACTCAGCCTCTGCTGAGTCCTTCTGGGCCTGCACTTCAGAGCAGCAGCAGGCAGCCAGCTGTTCGTGGCCAGCTCTTCACCCCTTTAACAGCAAACCTGGGCCTCTCACGAGGGAGAAGTCCTAATACCGAAGTTAAAAGTATCTTCTGGCCCTGAACAAGATTGGAAGGTTGGATGCAGATGATATAAGTGTATTAAAAAGCAAAGCAAGAAAAATCAGACGATGCTGTTGTAACTCTTGTTTACAGCTGAGTTCCAGTCAGAGTGTGCTGGGGGCAGCTGGCTTGCAGAAAAGATAAATGCTGGAAAATTGCATGACTTACTGAAGCAACAGCTTTTCAACTTATAGTATTCCGAGGATGATGATTTTGAAGAGCATCAGTTTGAAATTTAGCTCTTTTAATGCAAACTAATGTTCTAGAAATAATCCTCTTTATTAATAAGCCATATGCTTTATTTCATAAGAAGTCATGTATGAAATGGCAAATGCTAAGTAAAAGGAGTACAAAAGACAAAATCTGTTTGAAATGCTGGATTTGGCAAGCTCTCCTGTTGCAGAAATGTCTAATAGCAGCTGGACTGGGCTTTTTCTAACTGGGTAAGGCAGATTGTTTGGGGGGAAATAAGTGAATTTGGAAATAAAATTGAAAAGATTCCTGGGCACCACTTGTTCAAGGAATGTTTTCACTTAGTTCAACATCACGAGTGAAACATACTTTATACCTTTGGACCTGCTGTGGAAGTTATTGCATCTGTCTACATAGGGATGCCTGTTAGCAGCTGAGCTCATGTTCTGCCAAGGTCTGCACATCTGCCTGCAGACCTCCCACCACCCTGTTCATCAGACGCATCCAGGCACCAGATATCAGGGACATGGCTCACACTGCTCCCAGTGCACATGGTCAGCAGCACAGTACATTTCTGACAAATCTTCCCTAAGCCCTTGTTAAGAGTTGAGAGGTCAAATACATTTCTTTTAATTTTTTATTTTTTTTT
>VYXB01006395.1:333618-436589 GCA_013397135.1 Pachyramphus minor
TGGTGGGGGGAAAGCTCTTTTAAGAAGTTTAGGGCCCGGCACTGCATTAGAGATAAATGGACTGCAGGTGGGACTGATGATATCCAGCACTTCCTACTGTCTGTCCATGAGAGAGAGGCCTCACAGGTTCAGCTTTGTGTGGTGGAAAAATATTTTTATGCCCTGCCTGTTATGCTGCTGAACGTTGGGGAGCAGAGAGAGAAGAGGGCAGTTGGCAAGTATTTTAATTCTTGACATCCTTTGATGCAAGACTTGGCTTGGAGAGTGCAAAGGCAGGCAGTGTATTTACTGATCTCAGACACCTTTTGGAGGCAGGGAGGGCACTTGAGCATGTTGTCTACCCCCTCCCTGCAGCAAGGACACCACCCTTGCCCTGCATGTCAACGTGTCACCCTCTGCTTGTGGGTCTGGTGGTCCTGAGGGCTCTGCTCTGAGCATGGATACAGCCACCCAGGCAAGGAGCACAGTGGGTCAGCTTATTATTCACCACTTGAGATAGAGGACAGCTTTTCCTTGTAAAGAAAGTATGTGGCACATCAAGAGATGCTTCAGTACTGGCATCCTGCCAGGGGGACTCTTGTCCTGAGGGCTGGCATCAGATCCAAGTTATAAGCAAGCAGGTTTTGGAGTTCAGGGGGATTAAATGATCTCTGCCAGCATTGCCAAGCCCTCCTTGACAGCATTTTCTAGAGCCTTCTGTCACTGAAGAACAAAAGCTGAATCCAGGCAGTTGCCTGGTGGTTCCATCCACTTCAGCCAAACAGGCGTTTTGGGCTGAATGCCCCTATAGCACAATGAGAATAATGGAAATTACAGCTGATTTACTATGCAACTATTCTTCTGAGCCAAATGGTTTCCATCTGAATATGAAGCAAATTTGCCAGTGTGCTAGTGTAATGAATGCACCATCTCTTTGCCCCTTCTGTGTCTTTGCAGTCAAATATTTGCTAGAAAGTCCAGCATTAGCTAAAAATCAGGAAGGGAAGGGTAGAAGTCAAAACTTTAAAGTGTCCCTAGATTTTACTTAGTAGCTCAAAGTGGTGGGCGATGTGTGTGTCTGTGCCATAGGCTTGCTTCAGCAGGGTCAGTGTGGAGTCCCCATGCCAGGAGTAGTAGGAGTTGAGTTGTGCTGTTTCATCTCGAGGTAAAATGTTTGGTCCTGTGGCCTTTTAAAAAACCTGCTGGAAGTCTGAAAGCACTGTAGCATCATTTTATGAATCTGTTGCCAAAACCTCTGCAGTGAGGCCCCTGTGCATCAGTAGCACAAAGACAGATAAAGCCTGATATAAATTTGTGCTGTTGGCAGAGTGGTGATAAAGATACATGTTGGGAGAGTTCAGGGGCATTTGATAGGACAGCAGGGGTGGGGGATGAGATGGATCTTTGACAAGCCTCTGAGTCCTCTAAAATCTGTTAGTCCTTCCCAGCCCCCGGATAGTCTGTGATTAGAAAGACACGATGATGGCTCAAGTCCACTTGCTCTTGAGCTGTGATTGCAGTAGGGAAGTGGGCGCACAGAAGTTGTGTGGCAAATCCTAGCTGATGGATGAGTTCCCATGAGAAATGGAGTTATTATGCACTATGGGAGATGGTCCTAAAAGCAGTTCATTTGATTAGGATGTCATTATGTGAAAGATTAAGAGTACTTTTCATTTATGTGGGATGCTGAAGCTATTGCCAAAATCCAACTTTCGGTCACTGATGCTGGTTGTATAATGATGGCTGCTTTGTGTTTCTGAGGATTGTAGCCTCTTCGTTGAAAACAATGTCAGGATGAGCTTCTTGAGCATTGGTTGCTGCAAGTACAAACACTTTTATTTTCTCTGAGCTCTCTGTTAGATTGCCCAGCTGGGTCTTTGTCGGGTATGCACATAGCAGGTCAATCTAAGCGTTGCTTACTCAGATTCAGAGTGATGCACTGGGCCACACCTGCTGTTATCTTTGCTTGAGTTTAATTCCGTGACTAACATTATCTTGGATAACACTGTCTTTTTGTTTTGGTCTCAAAATAGAATTCTCCATTAGATGACAGTTTCCAGTAGATGAAATACTCCCTTCTTGAGTCTCATATTATTTCTGCACGTACTTAACTGCTGAAATGTCTGCTGCACTCTTCAGTTGCTAAGGAAATAGTTTCCTTTTCTTGATATATATTTTTAATGTCTCAGCCTATGCCTGTGGTATAGCATCATACATCTTTTCACCTGGACAAATTTAAGTAGTTTTGGGACTAGTGATTGTTGCAGACTAGATGTCTTGCAAAGGCATAAGAAAGAGCAGAAAGGAGAGGAGAGCTCTCGTGGACTCAGGAAGAGAGCGATTTTTAGTTTCATTTACTTAATTCTGAACAGTTAAACAAATTTGTACACTGTAGTCAAATGCAATCCTTGTCATAACAGATTTTTTTTTTAATAAGAAGATTATTCTATGTAAATATAAACCATAAATGCACATACAGAACCAAAGAGCCTGTGACACAGTGTGAGGAGGAGTTAAGCTGAGATTATAAAGCTTCGCTGCACTCCTAACCTGAGATATAGCTTTGGTGGTGGCTTCTCCTGGGTACTCATACAGCTCTGAAACTCAAAATATATCAGATTTTAGTGGTGCTTAAAGGTTAAGATTTACTGTCCCAGTATTACCAGTGGAAGAGAGGCAGCTTATTCCAGGGCAAGCTCTGTGTCATGTCTCTCTTTTCTCATCTCAAACCATTGGATCAAGGAGAAAACTGTTTTAACAGTGTCCCTTAGGAGGAAGCAAGGAGATGTCATCCCAGGTATTTAAGTTTAGTCCAATGTGACATTAGAACATGGACGAGGTAGAGATGGCAAAGCATGATAGTTAAACAATCAATGTTTTATTGATCACTTAAAAGCATGTAACCACGTTGATGGACAGTCTGTGCTCTGCCTCTCTGAAGCTACAGATGAACTCTTTAAACCCGCCTGCCTCTCAAATGAAAACTGAATGGTTTGCATTGCCTCAGTGAAGTGGAAAAACAGGAGAAGAGGAGAAAGCTTAAATGAAAAGCTGTCTGTAAGATGAAACGAAACTTTTTAGTTTGGGGAAATGAAGGGTTAGTTGCAAAGCAGAAGCGTGGGACTGTTAGATAAAACTGTGATAGTTTTCAGGTTCATGAAGTTAATTTTTCTCACTGATTTGAGAAGATGAAGAGAATTAAGAGGATGGTAAAACTGCTATCCAGAGGGGTTCAGGGATTAGGTGGCATCACCTCTCCAGCTGAGACTTCATGTTTTGAGCCAATGGTGAGGGTGTTGGCTAAAGCAGGAGTCAGAACATGGGGATCCTATCTCCTGGTGAGGGTATGTGTCTCCAGGCTGGAGCACCAGTTCTGTCACCTGCCTGACGGAAGCTTGGGGACCTCAGTTCCAGTCTCTGCTGTTAAAAGCCCATCCTGTTTGACTCAAATGGAAACATTGTCTCCTGAGTGGCTCTGGAGCACAGAAGGCAGAATGCCCTATTGCACCTGTGTCTGAGCTGACAGAGCACCTCTTCCCGGGGTAACCTCAGCCATCCTGACCTGTGTTTCACTTGCAGCAGTCGCCTCGTCACAGTGCACAGCTTTGGCAAAGGAGGGAAGGGGAAGGGGAGCTTCCCTCACAGCAACTCTGTGCACTTTGGAGTTTTTGTGCTGGCTGATGACTGGAGCCATGCTCCTGAAAGGTGTCTTCAAATCCTTTTGGCAGGGGGGAAACAGGGATTTGCTTTCAGCTGTCTATGAGTACTTTCAACTACTCAGTAAAAAAAGGGAGACAACATCATGACTGTGGTGTCCAAGAGTAAGATGCAAGCACAGTTTTTCTAAACAAAACTTTTAAACAAAAGTGGTTGCAAATGCAGTTTGAATTTATGATGGTTGAAATGGCATTTGGGGATGAATGAACCATTGTGAATGCGTATCTGCCTGTATCTGTATGGAAGAGAGAGAGGGGTGACACAAATGAAGGCTGGGTCAAAGGCAGCTTTTAGACTCCCATTTGATGGTGTCAGGAAGTCTGGAGTTTGCAGTTCCTACTGCTCCTTGTAAAAGGCATGTAAAGGTTTTCAATATTCAGATCTAACTTTTCCATTCTTTGAATACAGATGATCACTAATATTTTAAAATTTTCAGTCTGCTTGTGAAGAAACAATGCTCTCATGCTGAATTGTCCTTGTTTTCCTCTTCTAGAGTAGTTGTTTTCTTCAGGAGAAATCCATTAATGTTTATGTTAAATGTGTCTGAAATCACAACTCTCTTGACAAATCTTGTTGAGGATCTCCTATCTGAAACTTTTAAGGGTGAACTCTCACCAGGTGTAACAGAAAGGGACATCTCTCACAAGTAACAATTCAAACTGATGATAAATAGTTGTCCGGCTGACATCAGGCATTGCAATATGTGCTGGGCTTGTGATGTCTTCTCATGAAACAGACAATTTTGCTTTATTGAATAATGACATTTTGCTGTGTGCATGTATAAACTGAAAGCCTAACACAACCTTAAGCATTGCTGCTATGTAAGTGATCAAAAAAAATTGGCCTTATTCAGAGGATTGAGAAATTTTTGTAAAACTCTTCGAGAGGTGTGAGTGAAATATTCTGGTAAGACAGAAAGCATCTACCTCTGTCAGGATTTGATCTATATTTGCTGTGGGATCTAAGTGTCTGCTTTCACAGAAAAAAAACACCTGAAACAAAATCAAGAAATACAGTTCTACATGATTCTCTGTGAAGTTACTTGGAGGGATCAGTCAGTTCTTGGCTCTTTTAATCGGCTCACCTGTGGATTTAGCAGATGGGAGACAGCTTTCAGTTTTGACAATTGTCAAGGAAGACAGGGCCCATCACTTACCACCAGCTGCAACTGGACTGTGGGAAACTGGCAGAGACGTGTTCCTAGGAACACGTGCACCCTAAGGTGCTACCTTAGGGGAGAGCCCCTAATGAGAAGGTCTGCAACACCTCACTATAGTCAACTGTTTTCTTCCCTTCAAGGTTTTAAGCTCCTGGCTATTAGTTAGGGCTGAAGGGATTTGACAGCTGTTTTGGGAAATAGTGAGCAATGTATTTTTTTGTTGGCGATTCTCATTCAGCTGTTAGTAGTTTGTTTCCTTCTCACATAATGTTACCCAAACTCTTGAACGGGAAACGAACAGACCTGTTGAGTGGCACTGGGCATTTGGGTTGTACTGCCATATTGGGCCACCTACTTGGGTAGAAGGTTTATTCTCTTTTTATGTAAAGCTGCAGGTTAGTTCTTCAATATGATAGCTAAACTTTTAAGTCTGTTAACTCAGAGAGACACACATAAAGAAGAGATCACGTTATCTTGGGCAATTTAAGCAGGGAACTTTCATCTGAGCATAATGTAATTCTCAGTTTATAATTTCAGGAGCTGCACAAGCCTCATGTTTTGGGGACAGTGAGCATTGTATTTGTTTAGATTGGTTTGTAAGTGGGCATTCGAAGGTATCTGAATGACTCGTAAGCTTTTGGTAAGCTCTGATTAATTTGGAAAGCTCTTGGAAAGTAGAATACCTGTCAATCACTGTAAGCCTAATGACAGCAGATAAATGAAAACAGAGGGAAAAAAGTGCATGAAAGGAAGACAGTGGCTAAGAGGAAATTATCTTAATGGCAAACTAGTGTCTAAAATGTAATCACAGAAAACAAACTATATAATTTAACTGTTCCCTCAACACACCATTGCTTTTCTCAGCTCTACAACCTCTGCATCCATTTGAGATCTCAAGTGAAATCATGTCTGAGTTAAAGGTGTGGAGAAAAATCCCAAATCCTTGACTCTCACAAATTGCCTGGTTTCTTTCAGGAAGCACTTAATAAATGGCAGCAAGCCACAGGGAGCTTGGAGAAACAGCCCCTGACTCTTGAGAAGGCACGTTGTACAGATTATATGACATTTTGTATAGTTGTAATTTAGGTGACAGAGAGGCAAGTTCCTGCTGTGCCTTGGGCTCTTCTTAAAGCAGTTTTTGAGGTAGTGTTGTCTACCCAAGAATGCAGGTAGTATGTTGATCTGGAATAAAAGATGACACTACATGAAGTGTTTGGGCGTCTGACGTGCACACAGCTAGAAAACACCCCATCTGCTAAAAAAAGCGAAAAAACCCAAACTCAACCAAACAAATATGAAAATAGTATTTTATAGGAGTTGATGCTAGAAACTGCTGACACTTGGCTGTCAAAAAGAATAAACATTCTTTCCTTCCTCATTTACTAGAAATAAGAAGTTTCTACAGAGCATTTCGCATTGTGATGGACAGAGGTAGGTCTCAGGGGGTATAACATTCCCCCACTCAGCTGACATAATTTCCCCAAAGCTCTTGTCTGCACATCAGGTATTTGTTTGTAACAGTTATTTTTCATCTCAGAAATAATGAACTTCTAGTAGGTCTTTAGCAATATATTTTAATGCGGTTTTTTTCATATTACTCTTGCATTTTTGTTATGTTAGTCAAGGAGGTTGCTAAATGAGCTCTAATTGTATCTATCTGAACTATTGACCATTGTGGTTTTTAGTTTTAGTTGTGTAGTTGTCTAAGTTTAGTAATGACAATGTTTTAGAGCCTATTTGGAGGAAGATGCCTCAAAACCTGCTAGTGAATCTGTTGCAGATCAGGCAGGTTTTCTGTTATTTCCATTAATTGCTTTGGGCAGAATTCTGTCACATTTTCAGTACTATTTTTGTGAAAGCTTTTTCCTTTTCACTCAACACTAGCACAGCCTGTAAACATGGATTAGAACAAGGAGTTTGACATAGAGGAGTAGAGACTTGAGTTGTGCAGAAGCTCTAAATAACTAATAGTGACATGATTAAATACTAATATTTGAGTTGGTATTTCTAGAATTTGTAATTAGGCTACAAAGCAGGCTGTCACAGAGAAGAGCTTTAGTACTGCTGAAGCTGATAGTGCTCATGTCAGTAACATTTAGCCCAGATGTTGCTCTGTCATCTGGATAGCATGGAGGCTCATGAAATTATGAAGTTGTGTCTCTTCCAAACACTTGTATATTAATGATCCAGAAGTCTAGTTTTTTTGAAAGTTAGTAGGTACTGCTCTGTCTGAAGGGCAGGGTGACTCCCCACACAACAAAGACCTCTTGCAGGAGCAAAAGAGTTGTGCCCATCCATCTGTGTGTAGGCTCCCGGGCTGTTTATCTCCCAGGTGTACCTGAGGTTTACCAATACCAGCACTCCTGGTACCAGCACACCTCTACAGCCCCGTTGCCAGGACCTTCTGAATCTTAGTTTGCTTCAAATTTTCAGATTATTAATCAAAAGTAGAGTTATTTGGGATTTCCCAGGAGGGATGTGGAATTAACTGGAGAGAAACCATTCCTCTCCAGAAACAGAAACCAAATTCTGCAGGTGTAACAAGTAAAACTAGAGAGCACCTAATGGCATCCATGACATTATTGTGTCCTTGTGCTTTTCTTGTGTGGCCCCAAGTCCCATGCACAAATGCATTTCAGCACAGTGCTCAAACCCAGGGTCACAGACAAAGCAACATGGGACTACGATGGGTGATCTGCATCAGCCCTTTAACAGGTATGTGGAGTTTGAGGATTGTGCCTTGAAACTTGAGCTGCATAATGGGATCTGCACTCTCACCTGTCAGAAATATGACTTCTACACCTCTGAAGCCCAGATGTACTACCAAGACTGGCATTTAACCCAGCAATTGTCTATGGCAATAGATAATGGAAGTGAAGCCACTTGCAAATATTGGTGGGAAGCTTGCAATGTTGATCCTGTATTTTATAAGAAGGTAGAACCAGTAATTCCCTCCCTTCTGACAAGCCATCATATATAATTGCAAAAGACACAGTCTTCTTTCTCCACCTTTTTCCCTGACACCTGCTAATACACTGCAATATAGATTCTTCATCATTGTACTCTACATTGATCACATGCAGCTTTGATTTCTTTAACATCAGTGTCAAAACCATTTCTATTGCCAAGCCTTCTGTCTTTTTGCTTTTTTCCCCCCTCTTGCTCAAAATAAAAAAAAAAAATAAAAAAAAAAGAAAGATTGGATCCAATTTTCATCGGACTAACATCAGCCTGAAGATATTTTCATCAGTTCTTGGCAGATCCTAGATGGACTGTGTAATAATAAATGCCTTTTCATGATTGTTTTCCTCACACTTAACTTCATTTTTTGTGAGCACTGTATGAAATAATTTCAAGCTTTTAATTGTTTATGATATCTGGCACTTCCAGACTCTGTGAATGTTTCTGTATCTGTGAAAGAGAATTATTAAGCACCAGAGAAAAATGCTGCCATGCTACTTGCTGTTAATGCTAAGGAAGACCTGCCAAATCTTGCAGCATTTGTGCATGCTATAGAGGTGGAAAGAAGGGAAGCTTGCAGAGCTAATAATAGCAGCAGCTTTGTGGCTGGGAGCCTCATAATTGTAACTCCATGATGACAGTCTGATTCAAAAACATGATGAAATCCGTATTTCTATCTATTCCTGTGGGTCTTGGATCAGTTCTTACAAATCAAAGTTGAAAAGAAATTTGGATGCTTTTGCACAAGACCAAAAGGTCCTTTCCACTTCAGATGCAGGCAGGTCTTTTTCAGCATTTGACAGGATAAGGTTTTCAGTATATTCACAATGTGTTTAAATGAAGCATCCCCTGATCTTTAAGCCTGTATCATGCAGTGATGGCACACAGGGTGAGAATATGGTTGCTGCTGCAGTATTTCTGCTTTGCCTTTCTGTTGATTACATTCTTGGCAGTGTCAGGAGAGGTAAAGAATATGACTTGCCTTGATTTGGCAGGCAGCATCGTTCTAGCGGGGCTCATGAACAACTAACAGTCCAGAGGTGGTTTAACCCCTCAGTGGGCTGTTCATTATAAGAACAGCTACAGACAGTGGACTTCTTAATTCCCTGTGTGCACCAAGTGGGCTTCCCTATTGCACCAAAGCAACATGTCATTTTTAGGTGTTGCAGTCAAACCTAGGGAAGTTCCAAAGTGGTGTCAGATCTGTGTAGACCATTGGTGGCTTGTTGGTCTTGCCTCTCCCCATATGCAAGTGAAGGGCATAATAATGGTAAACCTTTGTCTGAAATAGCTGAGCAGTCCGCTCAGATGATTAAGGTTCAGATTTTCAATCCTTTATTGTATTTTCTTCTGATGTCTTTCCCTCTGGTATTTCTTCTATCGCTTGCATTGGGAACATTTCCTCAGTAGTGAGTGATGCAGCTGTTCCAGATTCGGCCTATGTAATTATTTAGGGTTGCCTAGGGATGTTGAAGGAGGCAATAAGAATAAAGCTTTCGTATGTGGCACTTTACTACAAATTTGTTTGCTGCTTCCAAATACTTTTAACTCCTGAGCGGGATACCAGTTTTGTCTGTTTGATAGCCCTTAATGGCTTTTTCTACCAAGAATTGGCCTGGCTGTTGAATGCATGCAGACTTCCTTAATTAAATTCCACAGTTTAATTCTAGCTCTGAACAAGAGTGAGAATTTAAGCACTGAGCACTGCCTATTAAAGATAGACGAAGGTAGGAAATAATTCAAACATCTGCAAAGAGTTAAAATTGGAAAGCTCAGAGTTCAATTGAAAATTCTAAAGGCCTGTTTCATATTAGTAAAACTACTTTCTAAATGCTTCACCATCATAACTGAATTGCTGTAATACTTCTATAGAGGTTTTTAATCATAAGACCCTAGAATCATTTTTAAAAGTGAATTTTTAAGTTTATGAGAGAACAAAGAACCAAAATGTTTATCCTCCCTCATAAACAATGCTGGAAAACTGATACACAATGGATGAGGAAAAGATTGAGGTACTCAACAACTTTTGCCTCAGTTTTTAACAGCAGCCTCTTTACCCACACCTCTTGAGTGGATGGACAGCAGGATGGGGACTGGGGACAAAGTCCTTCCCCTTGTAAGTAAAGATCTGGTTCATGACCACCTGAGGAATCTGAATATACGTAAGTCTATGTGACCCAGTGAGATGTATCCCAGAGTCCCAAGGGAACTGGTGGATGTAATTGCCACATCACTCTCCATGATATTTGAAAAGTCATGGCAGTCAGGTGAAGTCCCAGGTTACGGGAAAAGCATTGTACCCATCTTTAAAAAAGGATAGAAAGGAGGACTCTGGGAACTACCGACCTGTCAGCCTTACCTGGGAAGATCATGGAACAAATCCTCCTAGAAGCTGTGCTAAGTCACAAGGAGGAAGGGCGGGCATTCAGGGCAGCCAGCACGGCTTCACCAAGGGCAAGTCCTGCCTGACCAACCCAGTGGCCTTCTGCGGTAGAGTGACTGCGTCAGTGGACAAGGTAAGGATTACAGATGACCCTGAGATTAGCTCAGGTGGTTTTAGTATGGTGTGTTATTAACACCAGGCCATGGGTTTGATCCACATATAGGCCGTTCACTTAAGAGTTGAACTTGATGATCCACGAGGGTCCCTTAACTCAGAGTATTCTGTGATCATGTAATTTATCTGGACTTCTGTGAAGCCTTTGACATGGTCCCACACAATATTCTCCTCTCTAAATTGGAGATTGGATGGATTCTTAATTAATGGCCAGACTTCGCGAACGAAGATCTGTGGAAGGTCTTTGTACGCCTTCCAGCCTGCGCATTGGATTTATTTTAGGTGGGACACAGTGCGCGCAGAACTGAGCCCACCCTTTAATCCTAAGGTTCGTCTGCCGGGGCCAAGCGAGCTTGGACAGTGGCAGCGAGGTCCTCAGGACGTAGGTGGATCGCCTTACAGGGCTAACGGGCTCCACCTACCCGGGGAGTTTCCCCGACCGGGAATCGAACCCGGGCCTCGGCAGTTACAGTGCCGTGTCCTTAACCACTAGACCACCAGGGGCTCCCGGATGGATTCTATGGCTGGACTGAAGGGAGCCTACGACAAGGACAGACACAGACTTTTTATGAGAGCATGTGTTGACAGGACAAGGGGGAATGGCTACAAACTGAAAGAGGATAGGAAGATATTAGGAAGAATATTAACTATTAGATATTAGAATATCAGATATTAGGAAGAAATTTACTATGAGGGTGGTGAGACACTGGAGCAGGTTGCCCAGAGAAGGCACGGATGCCCCATCCCCAGAATTTTCACAGACAGGTCAGATGGGTCTTGGAGCAACCTGGTCTAGTGGAAGGTATCCCTGCCCATGGCAGAGGGCTGGAACTAGATGAACATTAAAGTCCCTTCTAACCCAAGCCATTCTATGATTCTATTATTCTATTATTCTATTATTCTATGAAACTTAGTCTTGAATCGAAAAATAAAGGAATCTTTCATCAAGATGTGATGATGGATTCTGTGCTACCATCAAACCAGATGTTTTTCTAAAAGATGTAATCTAGTGGTAACAACATTCCCCTCAAGGAATGCCTTCAGAGCAATCCTCTGACCTGGTTTATTCTGGAGGTCACATTGCCATCTGTTATTCTGGTCTTATCATAAAGAATTATGGAAGTCATATTCATGAATAATGTCCATGTTGTGTTATTTAAATGATGTTTGGGTTTTAGCGCTGAGCACAGTAAAATCCGTGTAACAGTTGCTGGGCACTCCACATTTGACAACCAAGTAAGGTATTTCAAGTATTCATTTATGTCCACCTAGTTGTTTAATACTTTGACCTTAATCTCTAAAAACATTGATTCCACCAATACAGCTTGAAAAATCCATGATGATAAAAAAGAGGCAGAGTCTTTCCCCAAAACTTCCTTAAGGCTTCATCTTCACAACTAGTTAATACTGAGGAAAGGGAAACATGCCAGGTGTAACTCAGCCTTTCTTCCATGGACAGGGCTCATGCACAAGCAGGAATGTGGCCACAGAGAGTGTGCTCTCGTACGTCTGTGAGGAGCAGGAGTGCACCAGAATGTGTCATCACATTTCTCCACTTCTCTGAGTGCACTATCAAAAAAAATAAGATTGTTATCAAGTTATCATAACTGCTTGCCTTGGTTAAGTGTTTATACGATTGCAAGAATCTGTGCCTAACAGAGCTATTTTTCAAAGTTTTGGCAAATCTAGGCTGATACCTCCCCAACACTCAAATTTCTGGTATCTTGGGAAGCTTTCTTGTGGAGGCACAAGATTCAGCACCTTTTTAATAAAAATAGAATCATGAAATGAGATTTGAGATAGGACATGTGACATATACAGTTTTAGGCCTGGTGTTTAAACTTCATGTTATTTCATCTCAATTCTGGTTCTTTGTTCATATTTTGGTCTTGACATACTGTTAAAATGCTCCTGCTAGATTTTTTCTGTGTGTTTAGATCTTGAAAAGCATGATGTTATGGAGAACTACATAGCTTGTAAAGTCCCCTCCGTTTGTGCAGTGTATAATAAACAGGCAAGGAGATTTTGAGGGTACAAAGCACTATCCCTTCCCGGACAGAAATGAATGCTTGGAGAGAGAGAGAAAGAGGCTCTTTTCTAAAAGCTGTTTTGGGATCGTTGCCATAATGTTTTGGGGTTTAAACTTTCATTAAGATCTATATGTGTAGCCCTATCAAATTCTGCAGGAAAATTTCTGTGTAGGTCCAAACTTCTCTTCCTTACAACAAATGAAATCTCTTTTCTTTTCCTTTTTACTCTTACTGCTTGTGGGAGCAGGTGTACATACAGTGGCATAACAACTATGTTTTCTGAATAACCTAGCTACTGCTTAAGCTATTTAACAACTTTGAAATTGTGTTCTCCTTAACATTTGTAAGAAAACAGTCCATTTAAAAATTATTTGTATTTTTATTTATAAGGACTTGCATTTAATCTTTAAAATAGGCAGAAAAACATTAAAAAATGAGTTAATTAAAGTATTTTCATTTGCTTCTGAGATTTGCATAGTTACAACATTTTTTCCTTAATACCTAAATATGGAGCTGTCTGAAGAAATTTTGGCATTGGGGAACTTGCAAAAAAGGAGACAAGTGACAGCTTTGCCTGGGCTCCCTAAACAGAAGTTGCTCTCAGAGAGCTATTTATCCACTGTCTTAGGAGTTAAGAGGAGCCAACCCAAGAGTTGGAGGTGATGTCCCCTGGCAAATGTGCGTAGGTTTGATTTGCACCGCCTGAGTGCAGCTTGTTGCATAAATGCATACTTGTCAGAGGTGTCAGGCAGGATGGGAGACCTGAGGGTTGCATTTCTGCATTCGTGCAGGTTGTGGCTGCTCTGGTGTCCTTCCCTCATAGCTGGTGTAAGGCCTCACGTGGAAAATGGAAATCAGGGGCCTTATCAGCATGGTAGCAGTTACCCATGGCAAAGGCTATGTAATGCTCCCTCCATATACATTCCTGTTCCTGTGGCAGCCAGATCTCCTGAAGGCAAAACAGTGAAGGTATGTTCAGGGTCCTGAGGCTGATCACCACTCAGCAGGGAAGCTGATGGCAGCTCATCCATGGCAGAGTGTACTTGGCATCCACACTACGGGATACCCACAGGGTGGGTTCACCTAGGCAGTGCCATAGAGAGCAGTGGAAGCTGTGGATGGATAAGTGCTACCAACAGCTTGTCTATCAGTGCTCACCTTTTTGTGTTTGCTGGTAGATTTGTTTATCATGTACTCCAACAGGGAGGTCACGCTATCAGCTAGCTGAGGTGCAGTGGTTAGTATGGGTTGGGCCAGTCTGTTAATAAGTGATTGCTTGAGACTTGCTCTTTGCTCTCTGACCTGCATGGTGCTGGAGCAGAGGCAGGTTCTTTCAAATAACCTACCCATCTATGTTGCAAAAGCCAGTCATTAAAGAGTGAGAAGTGCCCTAGTGCACAAGGTGCTGAATGGGCTGCCTGGAGCAGGGCTTGGCCCAGACACAGACTCAGCAAAACAGTCTGGCCTCTAGCTCTGTCGAGCCAGCCCTGTGAGGGCGACCATTGCACCAGCCCACCATACATCCCTTCTGAGCATTTAAGGAAAGAAAGCACACAGTCCTGATCCATAAGTCAGACTGAAGCGACCTGCTCACGTACAAAGTGATGTGAGCCCTGCTAACTGCATCTGGCACAGGATGTGGATGTCCACACCAGGACCAAACATCCAGGAGAGAGAAGGCTTTGGGGACACAGAATTTTGCAGAGACAAATTGACTTGGCTTGTAGCTGCCTTGCTTTGCTGGGGCTTTGTGCCCCCAGAGCCAGCCTCGGGATGCTGCTGGATTGACCCTCCAAGATCCCACCTGGCATCGCTCGGCTCCAGCAGGGCGTGCAGGGCAGTTGCCCTAATGCTGGGCTGACACTCGTCCATCAGGTAAACTGGGAGACTGCCAGGCTGTGGGAAGCCATTAGTTTTCAGGGTTGCGTTGAAGCTCCCTTCCCAGAGAGTGCTATTCTTTCACTTTTAAGGATTACACTGCTTTGTCCACTTTCTACTGAGCTCACTTCAGACTGAGTTTCCTGCGGGGGGAAAAGTAAAAATACCATCAAGTACCCTGTTTTCTTATTCTTATCTCATGTTTAGTTTCCTAATTGCAGCTTGGAAATAAAATATCCTTCCTGCTAATTTTAATTCTTTTGTATTTGGGAAATGCTGCCAAGTCTGACAACTTCTTCCTTTCAAATATGCACTGTTAAGATGTTTTTTCCCTGCTTCACAATGACAAAACTGTTAAGAAGCATTGGAGTCTGGAGAAACATTCATTTTGTGTGTGCCAATGAAACAGTGCTTATTAACTCCAGCTTAATTTAAATCTGTCTGCAGCAGAGGGATGGGTTTATTTACACATTTCCTAATAATGATTTGAATCTGAAAGTTGTTTCTGCATTGGAGTATAAGATCTTTGAGTGGACTTTCCCAAAAGCAACTAAAGAGATTAGGTATCAGTGTCCAGTAGAAGCTAGGGGCTGCATCTTCTACACTCTGTTATTGAAAACTTCAGCTTAGGGGACGTCTCATTTTCAGACAAAGACTACTTACTGACTCTTGTTTATTGCCACACCGGGGGGTTTTTTTGCTTGGAAAATATCAATACCAATGTAAAATTCAAGAAGTTTTTGAAGAGAATGTATTGCCATTGCATACAAGGAAAAAACATTGCTTTGCTGCAGGCTGGGACACTGTGAGGCTTTGATCAGTCCTGTGAGACCCACAGGCTGCTCCTACAGAGATTGCTTAGCCTATAGGCTCAGGAAGATATAATTAGGAGGGTAAATGGAAAATTTATGTTTCTTTGTTCAAAAAATGTTCCCTTTTGCTTAGAAATAAAGAAATAAATCAAGATGTGAAGCTCTTCAAGCTTCTGAGGTAATCAAGCCATGAACAGCAAAGCCCATCCCCCGTTGTCCTTGTGCTCTTGGCCATGGGATTGACTTGAGCTTTGCCTCATTCCTGAACTGCACATTGCTTCTAGAAGAATGTGGGAAGGAAGGGAGGGCAAGAAGCACTTTTCAAACTGCTGTTGAAGAGTCCAGAATAGTCTCTACTGTACTGACACCACAAGCAGCCAAGGTGCACTGAAACTCTATCAGAACTTTTGCAGTCAGTGAGCATTGAGATAAGATTGATGGGAATGGCTCTGTACGATTAGAAACTTGGTGCTAAACTATGAAGTTGGGAAAACAAATATAAGAAGTCACTTTTAACACAAAATAGAGCTTCCTGGGATCATTATATTTACAATGGTACTGCCTTGCTGACCTCTCAGAGCTGGAGAAATCTATTCTTTTTTTCTTTCTGGTGTTATAAGACAGATTGTGTCTGCTCTTAAATAATGAAATAAGCCAAGTTCCACACAACATAAGACATTTGAAAATGTTGCTATAAATGTGCAGAGGTTGTGCATTTCTCAGTTAAAACAGATTCTTGCAAACAATTCTTTCTCCAACTCTTCCCCCTTAACAAATGTGCAGTTAATCACAGATTGAAATCTCTTTCTCCCTGTAGATTGTGTTCCGGAAAATCAGCGACGTCAAACGTGAAGAGGAGGAGAGGATGAAGAGGAAGAATGAAGCACCTCTTATCTTACCCCCGGACCACCCGGTTCGCCGGCTGTTCCAGAGGTTCAGGCAGCAGAAGGAAGCACGGCTTGCAGCAGAGAGGGGCCGAGATCCAGATGACCTGGATGTGGAAAAGGGCAATGCTTTGGGGGAGCAATCCTCTGCTCGCTCGGTGGTCAAAGCCAGTGTAGTGACTGTACGGGAGAGTCCGGCGACCCCTGTGTCCTACCAGCCCGCTTCGACCTCTGGGACCTCTGACCAGGCAAAGCTGCAGGCCCCAACATCAGACCACGCAGGGTGTAAGGCCTCAGCGGACTACCCCCGACGAAAAGGCTGGGCCAAATTCAAAGAAGCCTGTGGGAAAGGTGAAGACTGGAACAAGGTCTCTAAAGCAGAATCCATGGAGACTTTACCAGAGAGAACTAAAGCTTCGGGAGAAGCTACCCTGAAGAAGACAGACTCTTGTGATAGTGGCATTACAAAAAGTGACTTGCGCTTGGATAACGCTGGGGAGACTAGAAGCCCACAGGACCACAGTCCAGTCCTCACCGAGGTCAAGCACTCCTTTTATCCCATCCCAGAACAGACTCTTCAGGCCACCATGCTAGAAGTGAAACATGAGTTGAAAGAGGACATCAAGGCTCTAAACACAAAAATGACCAATATAGAAAACCAGCTTGCTGAGATACTTAGAATATTGACCTCAAGAAGAAGCTCCCAGTCGCCACAGGAGCTATTTGAAATATCAAGGCCCCAGTCTCCAGAATCAGAAAAAGACATGTTTGGAGCTAGCTGAGGTGTTTCTTTAAAAAAAAACCAAACAAACCAATAAGCAAAGAAACAGCCCCCTAACACTTTGCATTTAACCTTTCTAGAAAAATGAGTGAGGGGCCAGTTCACTAAGCATGTTCCCTCTGTCTAAAAAGGTATGGTAACAGGAATTGCAACCTCATGTCAAGATGGCAGCTGACTTTGAAGCCTTTTTGACAGCAAGGGTACAGTTTCTGAAGTTTTTGTTTTCTCCCTTGGTGTCCATTCCCCCCGACTCCCTCTCTCTCCCTCGGGATGTTGGAATAAGAATTCTGACAGCAGCAGCCATTCCTGTGAGCCCCAGGTGACCTCTGAGGTTTTTGGAGCATGCCTTACATTCTTCGCTCGGGTTTTGCCTATATGAATAAGCACTTGCCAGGGTGCTTATATTTTCAGCATTTGGTGGGTTGTTTGTTTTTTGAGGTTTTTTTGTTGCTGCTGCTGTCATTGTCTCAGTCACCTGTACAGCATGTTTGATGTCACAGTATATTTTCATATATCTCTAATAATGCAAAGAGCAGTAGCAGACATATTCCGTGTCAATAGATTGTGGGTTATTTGGTACTGAAGTTTCTTTTGGGTAGTCAAGGAAGGGCTAATAAGATGAAAAAAATGGTACTTTTTAATTGCAAACTGACATATTGTTAAAGCAATTACATTTAGCAGCATCTTCAAAAATAGCCACAGTATTTCAGAGCTGTTAATAAATGGGAACTTCCACGCTCTCATTCACTGGATCAAGGATACTGATTTTTCAGAAACTTAACTTCGGTCTCAGATGTCTTTCAACATTTGTTACTTTTGCTTTTAACTCCAGTTGCAGGAAGCCAGAGAGTTGGGTGTGCAGTGCACCTGAGCGCAGCCCACTGCACAACGTATTGTGAACATCACTAACAGGTCCTGCAGATTTGCCTCCTGATGAAAATATACTGTGGCATTTATGTCCTGGTTTTGCTGAGAATCTGCTCTTTTAATTCTTGTTAAATTATTGTTCAGAAGTTTCTGTTTTGATATCGTTCATTGTAGCCAAAGGCTTTCACAGAACTTTTAACAGTTTTAGATTGTGGCATTTTCCTCTACATCCAGATGTATTGTTCCTGATCTAATCTAGCTGGGAAGCAAATGGATAGTAGAGGTAGAAATACAGTGCTTACTGTATGCAAGTGCTATTGTAGCAAGGAAACAAAGAGATCTGCTTCTTAAAGAAGGAGATGTTTCCAAAACTTATATTTTCATAACTTTTTTTGGAGGATGATTGAAGCACTTTACCAAAACTACTCTTCATTATTCATATAGGGTAGCATAGCTGGTATCATGACTTGGGTTCTCACCTTGGAATTTAGGTGTATATTCACTCCACTGATCTGGTATGTTCACTGCTTAATGGTAGATTAGAGTTCAGAAGTATGGTGCCACACTTTTATGGGTTTTCATTTTTAATGGCAATAGGTCTTAACACTGTGTGTGTTGAGTCTCATTCTTTTTCCATGGTACTAAGTCATTTACAAAGAAACACATGATTTTCTGAGGGGAAGATTTGTCTGTGTATGGAAGAGGCAAGGAAAACGACCAGTTTAAAGGATTTCTGCTGGCCTGATGCTTGCACAGTGCAATGCAGAACTGTGTCAGACATCCCTGGGGAAGTGTGAGGTCCACTGATGACTGGCACAGTGGTGAGGCTGTGCCGTGCAAAGCTACCAGCTCAGGTCATGTGGTCAGTGTATTTATACCTGTTCCTGCAGTAACTGCCCTTGCTCTCAAAGATGCTGATTATTCCAAGCGCAGCACCACCATTTACAAGTCCAGAGGCAGATGGTTTAGGATTGACTTTCAAGGGTTCAATATGGAAGTGCCCACAGACTGTGAATTCTTATCCAAGGACTGAAACATTCCTGAGAAACAGCTCTCAGGATCAAACCTCTAGGTTACCTTCTTCCCTCCCACAACAAAAGGCAGTAGGGAGGTGAGTTGTTCTGAAACTAAGATGCCATTTCCTTAATTTATTTTTGATTCCATGTTTGTTTAGGTTTTTTCAGTGGTAGCTGGTGTCTTTTACAGCTGTGTACTGCACACCTGCAGCTGAGGAAGGCTCTCTTTGACCAAAGCCATGCTGTGTGTTTGGTGCTTTAATCACTGTAAGTGGCAGCAGTTACCTGCAACAGCTATGGCATGGCTGCTGTAAGAAATGCTGTTGAATTATTTTTTTTCTTTTTAGTCTCCTTAGTCAGTAAATTCCACCTAAGTAAATCCCAGGTGTACTGATATACAAGGATTTGTAATTGATTTCCCAAGTTCCAGCAAGTTTTTAGAGACTGCCTTGGAGTCAGTTCCCTGATTCAGGCAAATTTCTCACCAGCATGATGTTCTTGACACTTGGTTTTCTTCATAAAATGTTTGAAAGGCTGAAAGTCTTAGCAAGTCCTTTGTGAAAGTGTTCCCCAACATAGCTGCAGTTGGGTAAACATGGACATTAGCTTATCCCAGGTGGATGGGGGAGGAAATGTTTACAACCTCCCAAGTATGTGCCTACTATTTCCAGAATTGCAGTGCAGACGTAGAGTTAAACGTGCAATTGCAGGTTACCTGGCCCTTTGTTGCTGATCCTGAATTGATGTTTCTCAGTGATATTTTTGTGTGCCCTCAGGGATATGCTAAAGGTTATTCTGGTGTTGCCTACTGCCCAGCCTGGAATCTTGGCAGAAGAAGCCCTAAAAGCCCCATAATTATAATAATAATCCACTCCTGTGAACAAAGACAGACAACTGACCATTTTCTGAGGGTGCTCCTTGTGTAGCCTGATGCTCAGTATAATATTGGACTGCTGCACACCCCACGTGACAGTGGGTGGGCACAGCACCGAGTCCTTCTCTAAGGCTTTTTTCAGACTCTCGCAATGGCCTATAAAGGCATTTGTTATCCATTTGTAAAGACTCCAAAGATTGTAACATACTCTTGAACTCTGCTGAAAATTTAATGTCTTTGAAGGTTGTGGCCAAATTTAATTTTGTTGTGGTCATGAAACTACACAGAAACTCTGTACAATGATGTCACCTTCAGAGTGTCTAGTCCATGTCAGCCGAGAGTAGTCAATGTCACTCAGATTTGTACAGCTGTACCCGAGATTAGGCCCATTTTTATGAACTGTCAGACACTAAAACTAGTTGTAGGAGAGTGCATCATCTCTCACTAATCTGTATGTGTTGTAAGAGAATTTGAAAAAAAGATGGTATCTAGGATGAGCTTTGATCTTTGGATTCCCTGGGCTACTGAGTGGTTAAAAAAATAAATCCATGCCCACTTTGGGACTAGTCACTCCTTTGAACCTTGGACTAGTTTGGACCTGTGCTGTGGTGCCCAGGCACTGCTGATGCGGCACTTTTCCTTTAAAGAGTGGCTGGAAGCACCTGTGTTACAAATCTGTCTTTCTCCACTGAGCCTTACACTTGGATGCCTGTATCTGGACAGCATGTGTACCCACTATAATTGTTACTTGTTCTTTCATTTTATTTTTCGGTCTTTCCTTTTTGTCTTGTTCCTCTGTACATGGTGGTTAAGCCTTTTCACTTAAATTACTTTCCAGCTTAGAAATGAAGGATCTCTGAACATAAGATTCTGCCCCTTCACAAGCAAATGCTTGTACATACTATAAGAAAAAAACCTCAAAGCCTCAATTTTAACTGTGTTCTGGCACAGTGCTTCTGCCATTTAACAACCTGCTAAATAACCTGCACCATTCTAAAAGAGATGGTGTGTTCCATTTTGATATATGGTGTAATTAAATTTCAGTCAAAAGAAGGTAGTTGAGAAAAAGAGCCTGGATTATGATTTGGTAAAATGGGAACTTTCTGAAAGTGCATGCTTTACTGGCGAGAAAGAATACCAATATGAAGCACAAAAAAAAAAAAAGGATTAAAAAAGCAAAACCCAGCCCTCATCCCTACCATGTTCAGATACATTTAATTCTGTCCAGTATTACATGTATACTTTTGAAAACACCACTCTTGTTTTAAATCTCTTTCACAGTGCTGCCCTGAATCCCAGCGAACACCCTGTTTAACAGCTTGGAAGTTGATGTTCTGTTTCTACAGTACTTCCCTTTAATGAACTGAACAAGATATTTACTGTGACTATCTGGTGATATATTTTCAATCATTCTTAACCAATCTGTGAAAAAATTTAGTACATAATTTGTCTTTACTATATAAACGACGTGTATGATTACGCTTGTGCAGATGCGTGTACATACACACATATATATAATATCAGTGTATAGTGAGTCTGTGGATTGCATTTCTGTTAAGTAAAAGCACGTTCCTCATTTAATGATTCCAGTTCAAGAAGGGAGCTTAAATCTTCCCAGCAGACATCCACAGAATGTCCTAGTTAGTGTCTTGTTTGTTAACTGTTGAACTTTTAAGGCCATGATTTTTGAATTTTCTAGTTGGCCTCAATTTCATACTGTGAGTCTAGTAAATAATGTGACTAAGAGAAGATCTGACAAGGGTCATGATAGTCAGGAAGAGAAATCCACATGAAATTGGAAAAACTCTGTATCCTAGTCAGTGGGGATAAGGCTCCTAAGCCGGTCTTTGTTCCTCACAGTATCTTTGAAGCCAGGATGCCCTGGTAGTGTTTCTCATGGCTTCTGCAAGAGAGATGATGGAATAAATGGAGTTATCTTTCCTGGTGCCAGGGGCTGTCTCAAAGGTGCTGAGCCTATGCTTCTTATGGGCAGCATAACACATGGTTGCTGCACCTCTGCTTTCCTGTCCTGGTTTTAAGGTGGTAAAAAGCATCTTCTACTGAATTCTTCATTTCCACGTAGTCTCCTGTGGGTGTATTGGCAATAACAAAGTCTGTGTTTTAGCTGCACTTATGATTCATTAAGACAAACATTTTTAGAGAGAGTCCCATGCAGGGGAACCTCCAGAAATTTGAGGTGAGGCACAGTAGGATACTGTATCCTCCAATCTGACCTAGTTTTGACCACATTGCTGTGGCAAGCATTGATTCAATTAAATAAAAATAAAGCTTTTTTTGCAATAAGATATATCCAGCATTTAGCCTTAAGACCCTTTCATAAGTGACATAATTCAAACTGTGATTCCATTCTCCTTCCTTCTTAATGTTCTGTAGTATTTACAGTGTTGCCTAAAGATGAAGCACTTTGATTAGCTTTCTAAATCTAATGGAAATCACTTGCTGGTAATCACATTTCTTTTTCCACTTATTGCCTTCTTATTAGGATAATGAATTACTCCAATAGCCCTCTCCCCTCATAAAGTAAAGAGACACAGTTATTGTCTAAATACTTTTGTACATCAGGGAGTCAACCCGTCATACTGCAAAAGTGTTGGTTTCAAAGATGTTTTTTTTACAGTTCAACAAAGCTAATGTGAATTTACCTGCAACTGTAATTTGTTTCAAGCTGATTGTTGAGTGTTGTGTAAACATATTTGATGTGTAGTCCCAGAACACCTCTGTAACTGGATCTAAATGCCTAACGTTAAGAAAACAGTTTGGGGCTTTCACTAAGTGTTCTGAAAGGCTCATGGTTTTTTTTTCTTCTTCCCACTAAATCTGTGACCACTAACATAGAAAAAGAATCATTTTAGCTGTAGATGAAAGAAGTTCAATAATCTTGTATCAGGACGAACTGCTATATAAAGAAATACCAATTTTTCTAATGAATGTGTTATATTATCGTACCTACATACAATCAATATTTGTACACCTGTTGGAGACCTGTCTACGTTCCAATATTTAGCCACCACTGCATGGACACTTGATTGATATGCAGCTAATGCAGTTGCTTTGGCGCTTTTCAGTGTACTTCACTTGCTTTTATCCTTTCAGAAATCCACCAAATATCTTGGTTCTTTTTCTTTGCATTTGTCACTTTGTTCAATGAAGCATGACTAGAAAAAGAGAACGAGTAGATACTATTTTTGTGGTCAGCAAAGCAGCTGCCAGTAGATAGACAGTGTGTGTATGTATGTATGCACACTGTCTGGGAATGTTTCTGATACAAATGCAGCCACCTACATTAATGATATCTCTAGTCAACATTTTTAAACAAGCACAAATAATATTTGTAAAAAAAAGTTTAATTTTATTTATTATAGTAATAAACTATTTTATACATTACAGTTGCTTTGGTGTGCTTTTCTATGTGTTGAATATGTGCTTATAAGATCAACAATATGGTTTTAAATTACACTCTAGAACTTCTGGCTAGCACTTTTGTTGCTGTTGGTTTGTAACTGAAGTGTTATCAGTGGAGCAGTGTGATCTTATGGTTCCACTTGTAAACAACTCAGATTGTTTCCTCAGATTTCTGTCTGCTGTGTATCAGTGCCGTTGGGATTTACACTTCCAGGGTCACCGTAAACTGAACTCAGGTGTTCTGTACAGCAAATATCCTGGCACCCCAGGCAGTGTCCTGCACCATGGACCCCAGTCTGGACCAGTTATCTGCTGAGCAGGAACAAGATCACCAGAGGACTGCCTGCTCCCTGTCTGAAATGGTCATTCCATATCCTGAGGGTACCTGTGTCTGTAGTTGGTCTGTGTTTTAGACCATGTTCACGGCTGCAATATCTGGCAACTATTACAAAATTTATGGCAACCAGAGAGAGATCAAAGAAGCTTCTGCTGTCCTGTCATCCACTGCAGAAGAAAGTGACATGACTTTGGACTTGTACAAAGACAACCCCACAGGAGTGAAGCCCTTAGTAGTGTGTCACCTGGCAGTAACACAACTGCAACAGGCAGCAATGAGTATTATTTTGTCAGCTACTGCAGCAAAGGAATCAGTAACCAGACGTGATAGGAATGGGAGATCCTTTCAGGTCAGAATAGACATATGTAATGGGATCACAGTCAGCAGCTATTCCTGCAGGCCAGGAGCCACTCTAGAAGTTTATATGAAGTTTTAGCCTGCAGGATGTCAGCCTGGCCCCTGTGAGTTTTGCACCCATTGTTGTGGTTTGTTCTCCATCCTCTCTGTCAAGGTTCTGGTGAATTTGCCTGTCACCTGTATTAAGACACTACATGGCCTTGTGAATCTCATCTTCAAAGGAACAGCAATAAAACACAAGCTTTCAGACTGCAGAGTTGAGGCGGAACTGTACAGAGCAGCCAAGGAGCACAATGAGGAGCTATTTTTAACACCATTTCTGCATCCTCTGTCATATGTGGTGTGACAGGATCTCTTGTCACTAGGATTGCTTCCCTGCCCAGTGTGAAAATACAGCTTTCTTTTGCCTAACATTATACGGTGTTCCCTATACTTACCAGAAAAGGGAAAATTACCATAGTGAAGGCATGTACTTTTGGCTGGGTTTTTTTTGAGGTCTCTAGAGGCTGTTGTGCTTGTTTTCTGAACTCTCTTGCTCAGGCGTTTCCTGCATTCTTAGCACCCTCCCTGGCTATGCTGCAAGCTTCAGTGAGTGCAGAGAGGGGTAGCACTGCCTGCACGATGTTCCCCATCAGTTTCCCTCCCCTCAGCAGCCCCACAGCATTTCAAACCAAAGGTACTTAATTACAGCACTTTTTGCTGAGATTTGTGTGCCAGATTGCAAAGGCTCATGTTCTACATGCTGACCCATCAGGCCTGGGCTCAGCTGGGCAGCAGCAGCCCCAGCAGCTGTTAGCAGTCTCCAGCTCACCTCCACCAGCCCTTGCCCCTCATTCACTGCACCTGGGGGCACATTCATAGCAGGAACAAATGGTTTCTAGAGCACAGGGTGTGGTTTGTGGCTCCTGACTTTTCTCAGGAATAGCTGCAGGTATTGCTGCTTCTGTTTGGTTAAGAGTTAGTGTGCTAAGTATAGCACTTATAAGACGCCTGAAGGTGCATATCTGGAGGAGAGCTCGGGATTGGAGCCTGTGCAATGCTGTACAGCCTCCTTGGGGCTGTAGAGGAGCCCTTTGCTGGTAGTACCAGCTGGCAGAGGGCCCAGGCCCTATGGATCCTTCCTTGCCTTTGTGGCAGCTGCTGGAGACCTCTGCCAGGCATGTGGTGGCTTTACCTGGCTGGGTTTTTGGCCCCAGGGCAGCAGCAAGGGCTCTCGGGGCATTCTGCAGTGTGGCAGCTTGTGGGGAGGTGAGTGCTGCCAACACAGTTTTAAATTCTATATTTGATAATGGAGGTTCTTGAATTACCCTGTGGTGCATTTTAGTATCTCTGTTAAGGTTGGAAGCACTCTAGCTCTGGTGCTTTTTTGAATTGGAGTAAAGATGACCAGCATAAACTGGCTCTTCTGTGCTGTGAGAACCAGTGGGAGTGAACTGCAGCGAATCTCCCCCCTCTCGCACGTGAGTACAGTAGCAATGTGTTTTATTTGCACTAAAGAAACATCAAAACTGTTTCTGTTCTGTGTGTGCCACCAGTGTGTCTGCCTCATGCAGGACGATGCACAGGACAGCCCATGAAAATGTGGGGAGAGCAATGAGCCCAACAGCCACGTGACCCCTTACCTAGTGAGAGATGGCCACTGCTCTCCAACCTGCCCACCCACAGCAGGCACCAAGGCTGAGAAGACCTTGGCTGATGAGCTGCTGTCTGTGCTTGCCTTGTGCTCCATGGAGGTAGGGTGGTTAGAAAGGCTGCCTATCCAACCAGAAAATGCTGGGAAGGATATGGCGTTGCTATGGTATTTATTGCTGCCCATGGTGTGAGGGGTTTAATTGCAACAGGCATACAGCATATAAAAAAATATCAAAAATACAAGTGTTTTTCACATAGAAGATTGAACTTTTCTTAGTAATTCACCACAACTTCAGTGTTGGCATGTGGAAGCTGGTGGGAATAACCTGTCCTGTTCTTGAAAGACAGGATGAGTAAAAACCTGTGCGAGATTCAAAGAAAGCATTAGAGTAACTGAACTCCTGACATCTGCCAGAAGCAGATACAGAGACGCTTGTGCACAGCCGTATCTGCAAAATACATGTGCTCAAGCCTTGTCTTTTTACTTTTTTTTCCTTTTCCATTCCTGCTCCCCCTTCTTAATTAAGTTCAAGCCCTCATGTAGCACAGCCAAGTTCATATTTGAGCTGCCCCATGGCACAGGTGTAGGTTTAAAACAAGCTTAATTTTGGCAGCTTCATCCATCATGACCAACTCCCTAGAAGCTTTCTCCCTAGAAGTCCCACACAGTACTGATAGAGACAGGAGTGTCTGAGAAACCTTGAAGAGGTTTGGGGTTTTTTTGAGCTTTGTTCACTTGTAGAGATTTTCTTGAAGATGTTTCTGTTCAGATGGATCAGGAATGATGTGAAGGTACGGGCTTGGCTGTTAATCCCTACCCAGGGGGGACTTGTTTGCCCTGCAAATGTCACTGCAGTTCTGTGTGTGCAAATCTGAGGGGGACGTGCTTTTTGCTGGTATTTCCTTCCACATTCCCAATCTCCCAGCTAACTTTCACAGCTCAGGGAGAAAGAAACTGTGCTGGAGTACACATGCAAATTTTCTGTAAAAGGAAGATGATGGTTTCTTCTTCAGCTACCATAACGTTTCAGATTATGGCCTCCTCAGGGACTACCGCTGAGGGGAAACACTGAGCAGCAGTAGCACAGTGAGTAGCACACTGAGTGCACTATTAAGCCTGCTGAGCTACTGTGTGCTCAGCAACAGGACCAAGGCAGCTCAGCAAGAAATGGCTTACAGTGAGGAGAAACAGATTGCTTTCAAACCTCTACAGCAATGTTTCTCAGTGAGTTTTACGGTTAAGCAAAAGGTATTTTAGAAGAACTAATGATAAAAGGAAAGTTTATTGAACATTCTCAGCTGTGGCATGAGGATTGGAAAGAAAGCTAAGATAATCTGTACTAGCCCCAAGTCAAAATAAATACTTTATTTTGGTTTTCCTTTAGAATGATAACACTGCACATGCAGCCATGTGAACCTGGGTAGTGGAAGTGGAGAGACAGAAATACAAACTAAAGCAGTTCAGCTGAAAGCTGAATAGAGAAAAGCATCCTTTAGGAAAGTATACAGAAACTGTGTGTGAATTACTGCATGTATTGCATGAAATTACAATTCTGCCAACATGAATTGTAAATAGCTCTGTAAAACAGGGGTGGGAGCCTCTCAGCAAATAGAGAGCTGTAAGCCAGGCATGCTCAGAGGCTGCAGTCTGGTTGCTCTGACCCCAGAGTAGACCAAGGAAAAGAGTCTAAGGTCATGGCAGCACATGAAAACAGCATATAATGTAGCCAAAGTACGGTCGTGGGTACCTGTCTTGGTGGTTAGGGGCTGCTGCATTTCCTTTGTGCAGGAAAATCGGTTCTGGAGAAACATCCGAGTCTCAGGTAAGCATCCAAGAAAGCCTCAGAAAACAAAGAGCGAAAGGGTGAGTGCAACCCACCTACTACCAAAGGGGTAGACGTTAGGGAGGGAGCTGGAAAAGAAAGCACAACACTAGCACAAGAGCAAATGGGACTGACTGCCCAGGAGGTTCCTTTGGCTGGAGGTTATAAAGGGCTCTAGCCCTCTGAGTCACCATCTGCCTGCTGGAAGGAGCTGTGAGATACTTTATCCTGCCTCGGTTGTCTCTCCCAGTGCCACAGAGTGCCCTTGTGTTACTGCCAGCAGCCTTAAAGCTTTAAATGTTTAGCTTGGAAACCTTATTATTAAGAAAATGTAATTTTTCTGAAACTGGAGGTTTCCTCTACCAGCATTAAGTAATAGGCACCTCAGAGCCTCCAAGTACTATCGCATTTTGAATGACTGTCATGCTTTTTAAAGCCTTATGCCTATGTCAGGGCTCAGACCCAACCTGCAGTTGTTCATGGTGTCAGTGGTTGTTGGCATAACCATTCAAGGCAAGCAGGATGTCTTCAGAGACTGAAGACCCTTTGTGGGTCTTGTATTTTTACCAAGCAATGTTTGGCAGGATTTGATGAGATTGAGGAACTCTGAGAATAAATAACCTGAATGAAGGGTGCTAAACTCTGGGCAGATGGCACCAGCAGTGGTGTGTGAAGTGTGAGTCAAGATACGTCACAGTTGACAAGCTTTGAGCTCAAGACCCACTTGCTCACAGATTCCTGGTGACCTTGTGGTATTGCTGTCTGGAATGCTGGGGGCTCAAAACCCACCTGGAGGCCTTGGCTGGCAGCAGTGGGGGCTGGGCAAGTGCTGGATTGCTCACTAGGCAGCCTGGTCCTGGGCTGATGCTTTCCAAGGCAGGACCCAGACCGTGCCCTGACTGTGTTTGCAGCACTGTCATGAGAACTGAGCCTGACCAAGGGGTGGCCTTGAGGGAGGATGCCAAGAGTGGGGAGAAGGCAGCTGAGAGGTCGCTGAAGTGGCCTGGAGCAGCGATATGACCAAATGAAAGTCATTAGCCTGTAATTTCAGCATGAATTACCACCTCAGCACAAAAGTATTACCACAAGGGTAAAAAAACCCATAACTATAAATTAGCAATAACATCACTTAAAGAACTGCATCATAAATGCTTATTTTTATCTCTGCATGTGGCTTACTATAAGGTAATCCCCCGTCATAACTGAGCCCCCAAAGCAACCTTAACCCTTCCAGCAGCAGCCTGAAAAAAACCTCCAACAGGATCTTATTTTTTCCTTAAGACTTGCCTTTTAATTAATTTAGCAACAGTGTAGCTGTTTCTGGTCTGCTAGTATCATTTCCAGTTCTTCTATTTTTGCCACTTAATTCTGGAAACTCAAATGCACTAGCGCAGGGATGGAAATGCTGTGGTCCATAAAAATTAATTAATTTTGTCAAGAAAGATCTAGAGGGAGTGCCAATACAATTTAAATGTCAGAGGTAATAACTGAAGTTATATTTCTGTATTATTTCTTCAGTAAACTTTAATTTTTCAGTGGTTGGCTGATGCACCTGTCTGCAATGATTCACTTCAGCTATCCAACCATATATAAAGCTTTTTCTTAAATCCCTGTGGACAGCAGTGCACTTCTGTTAACTGTAAGCTGACCATTGCTGTGGAAGGAATGGGCCACAGGTAGCCCACTTCATTTGATCTCTTTCTGAAAGCTGCTGGTACGTGGGCACCTAAGGCTACTTAGACTGAGCTGCCCCAGGTATGACAAAAGGTGGTAGAGCCTCGTTTGCGGTCAAAATTTGCCTGTTACATCCTGATGTTAGCTTAAGCTGCTCTCATGCAGGCCTTTGTGACTCCCAGCATAAGGAATGAGGAAACTTTTGAGGATCTGCAAATGTGTTTGATTCCGCTAATGCTGCCATGTAGTTTTAATCCTGCTATTGGCTGTACTGGGTACAGAGTGCACATGCCCTTTCCCTCCCAGAGCAGTAGTTTGGAGGGCAATGCTGACACTGGCTGGAGGACTCACATTGCAGAAGCTTGTAGGAACTGCCCTGAACAGAGAGGTGCAGAGGCTGCCTCAAAGTCGAGCCTCAATACTCTTCAGCTCCATCTCTTGTTCAGTGTCTAAAGTATATAGGTCAGATCCATCAGACTTTCTTTCTCTTTTCCTGTTCTCCTGGCCACTGGTGGCATCCTGAAAGCCTCTGAAGCTTGGAGCTGCCAGTGCTTGCCCCCAGGCTGGGGATGTCTGAGCCGAGTTGGTTCCTCTGCAGTAAGCTCAGGTGTAAGTGATTCATGCATGGGCAGTTGGGACTCAGTCTCGGGTGCTCTGGCAGTACCTGTGTTGGAGGTGAGTTCATGTGCATGAATCAGAAATTAAAAAAAAAAAGTTGTCTTCTTCTTTTCTTCCTTTTACATGTGACTAACAAAGGAACCACTCCACAAGCAGCGAGTGGTGGAACCGCTGGAATTCAGTGCACGTGCACAGAACACTCCTGTGCATCCTGGGGGTCGGCAGGGATGCCCACCAGAGAGGGTTGCTCTCAGGGGTCCCATAATACAAGAAACGATCTATTGTAATGCAGATTTCCCCTCGTTCCTCAAAGGTGTTACAGGCGAAGCCGTTCTTCACAGGCTTTGCATAGAGCAGTATTTCAGCTGTCCCTGCTGGATTAAAATATATGCCTTGACTAACAAGTGGCTCTGTGCCGAGAGTGTTATTTTGCAAAGCAATAATGGGCTGCGCTACTCGGGGGAGGGGGGGGGAACTATAAAGCATCCTGAGAAGCTGTGACAGACGATGCATAGCAATCTCCTTGCTCTTCACAGCTCCTTGAGGACAATCCTGCCAGCAAACCAGAGGAAGGCAAGCCCCCCCCTTCAGCAATTGTGAGCTGAGACGGCTCAAGGGTTAGCAGTGACGAAGGAAATTAAGTGGGTGAGCAAGAGAAAGGACAGGCCCTGCGTTATTGCTGTGACTAATAACAAAATTGCTGCAGGTTTTCACAGTTAAGCTGTTTTTCTTCTGACCTGTGGTAAGCTGGTTATTCCAACTAAGCTGCTTTTAGCCCTCAGATGTGAAAGAGATACGTTAGCAAAGCCTTGCTCACCCACTAATCAAGGCAGAATTAAAGAAAGAGCCACTTAGAATAATCTTACCATCCCCAGTACTAATGATGGCTGGGAGGGCTCTGTTAGCCAAGGAGGGACTAGGGGAAGGATGTGTGTGTGTGTGTATGCATGCAAGAGACTTGATTACTAGAGCTTTGTGGTAGCCATTAAAGCCATATATTAGGTCAGGCTATGCTTGCCAGTCTCTTAGGCAGCTTTTCAAAATCACTTCTGTACTGGTTTTGTCAGTAGCCATCATGTGTTTGTCCAGCTCATTTTCAGAGCCACTGCATTCAGTTTTTTTCATTTTTGGGTCACTGCACTTTTGTGATTTTTAGGGTCTCTTAGCAGTAGAAGTCATTGTCTGCTGTTCCCCCCAACCCCTGACAAGAAGTGCTACCCTTTGGTTCAAAATGGCCAATGTCTTACCTTGGCAATTTCTTTGTCAACTGTTTCCTACATTCCTTAACTAGCTGTTTCTCAGTGCTTGGAATTCTCTCTCTCCTCTTCCCCTCACCTACTTTGTTCTGTCATTTGTGGGATGGTTACTTCAGTCTCTTCCAGGTCTCTGCCAACTCTCACCCCTCGGGACTGGCACAGGGGACTTGCTTGGAGGATGGCACTTTGGGCTACCACACAATTACATCAGGTGCCATCTGACAATGAAGAGTCAATGCTCAGGTCATGCTGAGAATTGTGTTTCCAAGCTGAAGGCGTAGCTCACCATGCATGTTTGTAGTGCTTCAGGCACAGAGCTGTGTGTCTGAGCGTGCCCCACGCTGACAGCTGCTGGATAAGCAGGACTGAGAAGGAACTTTGTGAGTGGGAAGCATCATTTTAATTGTATGCTATTCTTCTCAGAAGCTTCAAATGCTGAAGTTTCACCTTAGCCCAGTTACAAAAGGTGTATTTGCTTTTTAAACTCACGCCATTAGGGAATGTGTGTTCCATGAAGAACACAGCAGGGATAAAAGTGACCAGTCTGCATTGCACCCATCCCACAGGCTTCCAGTGCACAGTAGTGTTTCTTTACAGGTGGAGCACTTACTTTTCTTACACCAAGCCACAACTTTCCAAGACGTAGTTCTCAGGCCAACAGTCCATTTCAGCTTTATTTATATAAACAGAAAAAGATACAAAATTATATATATAAAGCACTGAAAAAAAATAGAAAACAATTTTAGTTCAGAAGTAAGGATACTTTGTATGACCTTCAGGGTAATTTCCATATTGGAGACAGAAGTTTTGCATGCATACAAATTGGAATCCAATCAC
Source organism: Pachyramphus minor (assembly GCA_013397135.1). Lineage (NCBI taxonomy): Eukaryota > Metazoa > Chordata > Aves > Passeriformes > Tyrannidae > Pachyramphus > Pachyramphus minor. Next base: position 365,091 of record VYXB01006395.1, read on the forward strand.
TTAGTAGCTCCTTGTTTCGTGTAATAACAGTAATCAATAAGACTAAAGAACAGACGCATGACTTTTTGCTCTAATGCTAATTCCACTTGAGTACAAAGTTTGAGTAAAGTTTGAGAAAGTTCCTGCCCTTAGCTCAGTGCTACCTCAAAATAGAGGCCAATCTCAGATCCTTTTGGTAAATTCAGAGGCCATCTACTTTGTGGCTGACAGAATCCCTGAAATCATCTAAAGTCAATCAGGAGGACCATGTGTCTGGCCAGGCAGCATTCAAGGTAAGTCTTACTTTCAACAGCCCGTGGTGTCTCCTAGTAAGGGCTTCCAGAGGAAATCAAGGCATTGTCATGGCAGGGGAGGAGGGGGGACTCTTATCATAAAGGGCTGGAGCTTCTGCTTTGGAACAGCAAGAGATGTGCTTGTCTCAGGTTGGACAGAGAGCTGAAGCCTCTGCCCTTACTTCTTTGGGAATAAACGGAGGGTAAAAAGAAGGCTGCTGTAGTTTCAAGCAGCAGAGACATCAGAAATGCAGGCAATAAACTGAAGCCTGTCTCAGGGACTGAATTTCTTGTTGAAGGAATAAGCTATATCAGACTTGGCTGAAGTTGCAGCAGTGATGCAGTAGGTCACTAAATATGCCTCCCAACAGGCTGAAACGTCTGCCAGGGGCATGGAACAATTTTTGACACATGTCCTTCTGCTTTGGGTGAAGGAAGCTGCTTTTGGAAGAAGTCCTCTCCAGAACTGGTGGCCTTTTACCATGCCTAGGGGGAATATCTAACTTTAGAAAGACTAAAGGTCTACTGGCTGCTCTTCAACATTAGTTTAAAATAGTACAGCATAGGAGACACCCCAAGTGCCAGACAGGAGAAGGGTCTCTCCTTCCCTCAGAAAACAGCACATGCTGAAGCACTCCTACAACCCAGATACTCGCAGGTACGCAGGACCTTCCCAGCTCTGGGCAACCCAGTCTTTTAGCAAAGATGCTGCTGTAACAGGTCTGGCTGCGGGCAAAGGACATGCAGTTCCAGCTAATTTGGTGTCTCTGTATTGGACCATTCTTATTGCAGGAGCTGATTGCTTGGACACCAGAGAATGAAGCAAACTGAACAAATTTACCATTCAACCAGACCTGGGTTATCTCCTTTCGTAACAGAGGAATACAAGAGGCAGACTGAACAGTTCCCTTGAAGGTGGGACTTGCCCCATTATAAGGGTAATATTTTATGCTTTAGCTCTAACATAAAGCAGAGAGCACTTAAAGCTGTAAGAGTATATTTGATTAAAAAGAAAAACCGTCCTTTAAAAAAGACCTCCCTTCCTACTCCCTCTTTCTAAAGATAAAACCATTCCTAAGATTACCAAAAAAGGGTCTTATTTTAAACGTGAAATTTTAAATGAAGACGTTAAAAAGAAAAAGCAGGCTTTGCTACTGTAGACAGAAAAGTAGCTTAAGGCAGAACTACTGCAGCCAGTGAGAATACAGAAATGTTCTCACTTATATCAGAAAGCAATCAAGAAGAACTGATGAGCATCATGCCCTTCATGGAGTAGTGTAAGTGGAGGGCACAGCCCTTGATGCCCCTACACCGCGGCTTAAGAGATTGGGCTTTTTGAATTCTCCAAGGTAGAAGAATTCTTTTTCTTCAGTATCTCAAAATAGGCAGCAAAACATTGAAACAATTTTCAACGTATATAAAATACCTGTTCTGAGATGCATGCTTCCAACGTACGGAGATGCTGTTTTACAAAAATGACATAATTCAAAATGCTTCATAATTTCTCCCCACCATTACTGTTTCTGGTTCAATTTCTGCATTTGGAATCCAGAATCAATTAAATGAGCTTGCTTGGTTTTTTTTAACACAACGACTGAAGTCTTGGTCTGGCACACCCTGCTGTAGATAGGATATCCAGTGCAGAAAAATCATAAACCTGCCTTAAAAATAATTGTGTGCATCATTCCTAAGTCGCAGCATACTTTTGCTCCCATTCAATTCCAACATGAGAATAGCAGTACAGGAACCCAAGCACAGTCAGTGTCGCCCATGGCCAACCTAAAAATAGAAAAGACAGACAATCCCAGTCAGAATAATTAATGACTACTTCAAGTAGAAATACTCTTGGGATGACCAACTTATGATGCTTCTAATTAATTTTATTAGCAACTCAGACTCATAAGAAAGTAGAGCCAACCCACAAAATTTGAAAAGGGAAATCTGGATTGTCGAAGCTTCAGGGATGCCTGACCTGCTGCCAGCTTCAGTCTTTTCCATTTTCAGGGAATTGGACCAGGTTTATTCCTGTGAAACTCCTTTGTAGTGGGTTTGTCTATCAACTAGATTCCCTGAATGAGCCCTGATGCTTTAAGCTGGCTGTGGTGCTTCCCAGGCACAAAGGGATGCACAGCCACAGTGAGGGTTATTAAAAATATGAACAAGTCCACTTACCTGTTCTGCAAAAGGAGTCTGGGGAAACCTCTGATTAGGGCTGTTTTGGATACACTGCAGCTGGGTGTAAAGCCTAATGTACGCACTCTACAGCCCACTAACAGCTAATGGGGTCAGAACACAATCATGTCAGTGCAGAACAGACAGCCCTGTCTGCCTGATTTGCCTGATGCCTAGATTATCTTCCAACTAAAAAGACTGACTCCTCCAATATATAAAACCTTTCCTGGAGAAATGACATTTCATTATTATTTCATATTTTTTTAGTGGAAGTCATCATGTTTTCACTTGAACTTTTCACAGCTAACAGCAGTAAGCAGGAGGTCACAAGTCAAAAGATCTATTGCTTTCCTGCAGAGTTGTAAATAATTTGAAAAATCAGTAATCAAGCAAATAATTTTGCTTTCCTGGCACCGATGTTTCCTTTGTTCATTCTCCTCCTCTCTTTAGAATTTATGAAATTTAGATCTTATATGTTGAAACCTTTAGCATTAGGCCTCAATGTTTTTTAGTGTGTGTTGTCTGTAGGAAGGGGACAGGGAGGAAGGTGTTTGAGGGTTTTTTGGTAGCTTTTTGTTGCTATTGTTGACATAAGAATTTTGGTTATATATATGACCGGTTTTCTGCATGCTGTCCTTGAACTACCAGCACTTGCTTCTGAAAGAAAAGCTTCAGTGCTCCCTCCTTGGGAAAACTCTGCTCTGAAGGAACCTGCTGGCAGATAAAAGATTCCCATTTGGAAGATATAAGATTCCCATTTGGCCTGGAGAAGGGATGGGGAGAAGTTGTAACATCTCCACGTGATACTCCAGGAAGCGCTCTTTCCAAAGGCATATTTACAATGTGTTTTGTGGGCTGGCTTTGTCCAGGCTTTAAGATAATTTCAGTCTGGAGTCTGTTTAATTGTGCTCACATCAAGCTGAGCCTTAGCTTAACACCAGGCTGGGTCCTGCACTTCCAGGGACCGCATATGCTGGGACCCTTCCTCTCTGCTCCAAGAACCCACACAGTGTCACACTTCATCGTGGAACAGGTTCAGAAAGAGTTGGGTTTTCCCCCCCCTGTGAACAGCTGTGTGATTGCTTCATGAACCTCTAATTGTTCTGGCCTTGCTTTGCGGTGAAACACAGTCTTGTAACCTGACTGATTTTCATGGAGACATTTACAAATATTAATCCCTTGACCTCACAATATCCTAAAGCAAAATTATGCTTTGTGTTTAATTATTTGCTTCACAAAACAAAATCGCTGAGGTAGCCCCAAAGGGATTTTTAACAATAAAATCATCTTGTTTTTATTTCAGTGAAATTAGGCTACTGCAGATTGGGTTTCACCTTCAATAGCAAACTAAAGCCCAGCTGTGCTTTGTCTCTGCTAAAATTGCACGTGAAAGTATGTCAATAGAAGTAATAAAAACATACCTCTTCTGGCAGCAATATTGTGACGGCTGCTTTATACAGACAGAGCCAGCAAATTAAAAAAGGACTAAGTGTAGAATTGTTCTTCTTTTGTAGGGGTACTTTGTACATCTGCTAGATACACGTTTTGCATCTTCAAATTCTTTAAAGCTCTGCCACACAGAAAATGTGCCAACAGTAGTCTTTAGTCTGACTTGTTTGCTATTCCCAGCCAGTGTATTAGAGATCTTGTCACTATACATAAGTATGCACTGGGAATATTTTCTAGATGTCTTAGATTTATGATAAGATTCCTCCATAGAACCCAGAACCTGGGTTCATAGGGTTCTCAGCCACTATAATCAGGCTTGTGGTAACCCTCCTGGAACGCAGGGAGTAACAGTAACAGGTGCTGGGGTGGCATTCAGCCTGTCATCTCCTCCTGATTTAATGAAGAGGAGAAGGAAGGGGGAAGACTAAGTGACCACAGCGGTGAGGGAAAAGGGGATTTTTTTTTTAATTTAATCTTGCTCCAGCTATTCCAGGAGGAGATGCACAGATCTGAAAACATTTCTTGCTGCACAGGCGGGAGCTGGCCTTGCTGCCTTGCTGGCCCTTCCTTGCCATACTGGAACCATGAGCACTGCTGCTGGGAGTGGGGAAATGCATGTGGCGCTTCTGCTGCAGGTGAGCGAAGCAAAGGCATCACGTGCTGCTCCAAGGCAATCCCAAACTGGCTTCAGTCCGCACAAGTGCATCCACACCTGAGAAGCAGTCCAAGGACAGCCTGAAGCAAGAAGGGGATATTTAAACTGTTTTCATGCATCTCTTCCATTTTAGGACTGGTTAGACAATAAACCTATTGAAAAGTCTGAAGAACTTGGTCTCCAGAAGGTGATGATGTAGGGAGGACACATGGATCAAGGCTAATCCATCAGGGACGCAACTTGAAATTCTGCCTATGGTGTCATCCTTGTATGTGACCTCCATAACCAAAGCAGCATGGTCTGCTCTCCTGCAGGGTAAGTTCACAGGAACCTTGTTTCAGCAGTTTCTCCTTACAAACCCTTGTGAACAACCAAACAGTACTGATGGTCTCAGATCCGCAGTCCCAACGACTCCCATTCTGCTCCTACTCTCAGACACCACTCAAGGGGCTGTTCTTTCTGGTGGCTCCCCAGCTTTACCTTGTCACTCTAAAACACTGCATCCTCACCTATGCTGTAACACTCTCCAAACTCTGCATGGAAAAGTACCTGCCTGCATTCTAGATCAGTCATACATAAAGTGTACTCTTAGAAACATTATTGGGTTAAAATCAAGCACTAGGATGTTAAGAAATGACTGAGTTAAGTTTGTCTATTCAAACACATGTCACATACCCCCTTAAATCTTACAGTTTCTTGACTAGTTTCAGTAATTTGATTTTAGGCTTGAAGGCCAAGTTTCATAAGATAACTCAGATTTTCATGGTGTTTTATTCATGGGAAGATGAATTTGTATTCATTAACATGTGCTATTTGTAAATACAAGGACAAATTCATATGCTATTTGCAAATCCAGCAATATTTGTGAGCTTTACCTGCATTTCTTTTAAGACAGCTGGATATCCCCTTTTAACAAAGGAATGCTGGGTTAGAATTATGACCAAATTCTCTGCTTATTGATATGTATGCTGCTCCACAAAACATCAAACTCCTTTGTGAAGAGGAGTGCAAATTTTGCGGAGAGGTAACAGCAGCACTTTCTCCATCTATCACACAACCTCCTCCCAAAGAAGTCTTCAGTCCCAGCTAGGCATGAGGCACCACTCCTGTCCCAGACAGGTGATGGACTGTCCAGAGGTCTTGCTGGTTAAAACCACATTTTGATACAGTACATCCTCAGCTTTCAGCTGATCAAGACAGAATTAATACAAACTTGCTACAACAGGAACAGCTTTTGGAGTTACTCTTTCCTTTCAACTTCCTACCTCTTATTCCAGAATGTTTCTGAATACTTTGCAAACATCTAGAAGAGGTGATGTTCCTGCACACTCTGGATTTTAATGGGAATGGGCCAAAACTAAGCTTTCAACTCAAAAATAACAGCCTGGATCACAGCACTCAAAAGACCAGTTATGTCCTTATTACCTCAGTTCAAATAATTTGAACCAACATTTAATCATGTATCCAGAAGGAAGCTCTTTCAAATTTCCTAATCACCTACAGTAATGAAAAAGAATCACACCAGAAATGTTTTGGGCAGAACCAGGTTTCACATTGTCATCAAGACACTAGGAAAGAGTCCTTTGTTCTTTCCAGCCTGTTGAGATGTAAGAGAAAGTAGTTGCATTTTGCATTTTCCAAAACTGCCTTAGTGGCTTTTGGACCTTAATGCTATTTTTAGATATGACTTGGCTGTACAGTACTCAGAAGTCTTCAAGTGCAGAGTAGTTATTAAATCAATTGAAGTCAGGAAAAGTAATCTCTCTGAAAAGCTTGGCTTCGGGAGCGTACATCTTACTGTGACTTTGATTTGGAAGTGCCTAAGTTGCTGTAAGACTTAGCACTCAGGAAAATTTATCCTTAAACAAAAGTTCAAATGTGACAAGACACTCAAGCAACTCCTCTGTAGAATGGAATTAAGGAGACACAATGGTGAGAAGGAGGAACAAGCACCAGTTCATCAAGCACAATAAAAAGCCAAAGCAAACCAGTATTTGAGGCCATTTCTTACCTATAATTAGTAAAATCCTTAGAGGAACAGTAAAACTACCACATTTTCCAAAAAAATAACACATCTGTTGAAATAATAGATCTGTTGAAAGAAACCTATTATCTAGCCCAACATTTGAAGCAGACTATAAGCTCTGCATTTTAAAATTTTAATTTCATGTCTGTCACTTCCAGGTGGACCCCTCTGTCCATTGCAGCAGGGCATGTCCAAGAGCACATATTACAAACATGGTGCAGTCTGATACCCAATTACTCTTTAGGTATTTGGAAAAAAAAACCCTTCCTGCTTTCAACTGTGTTGTAGCAAAGCCATAACCTGAGCCATACCAGGGTTTTTTGTTGCTTTCAGCCTCCACATTGCACATGTAGCAAGGGACAGGCAATAAATTCTCACAGCCCTCGATGTCACAGTTGAGCATCGCCATCCTCCCACCCCATGTAAAGCAGCACACAGATTCACGGGGTCTGTAAATTCAAGATGTCACCTTGTCTCATTATCAACACCCAGCTAATTGCTCTCACATCTTCCCTCTCCATCCACGGTGCAGCTTGGGAGCAGGGCAGCTCAGCCAAGGGGAACCAGCTTGGGAGATCAGGTAAGGCTGACCTGACCTATTGCTATAGATTTCCAGATGTCGAAGACACTTTAGCTTGTGGATATGGAAAAGGTCCAGATATTCAGAAAAAAATATTACTGTACTACAGGTACTATTTAAAAGGAAAACCAGGGAAATGCTGTAAGGATAGCTCAGATTTGTCCCATGCAGCATCTGAAAACATGACTGAGCGGGACAAAATGCTAAGCTTCCCAGTCTAGACCTGAACCTCAACCAGTACATTGGCAGTAACCACAAAAGCTTCCTCTTCAGTAGACGGGAAGTAGTTTTCAGCTAAAGACATTAACAAATGTATAACATGGTATTCTATTTATGTGAATTTTAATCATAACATCCTGAAGAAGGCTTACATCTGTGGCTTTCTGAGGAATACTTATCACTGCTGAGAAAAACTGAAAACGGATAGATAACAGTCCAAGACCATCAGCTGCAATACAGGATGACTGGAACTCACTCAGATCAGCATTACTGAAAGCAAAAAGCCACAGTCTCTTAGTGTTTTCATAATGCAAACAGGTTTTCTTTAGCAGATAAAGGTCACACAAGTTGTGGCTTTTCTGTGTTCTGTGCATGGAACCACACTTTACCATAGCTAAAATAATTTTACTTTTATGCTTGATGGCATTGAAGAAAGTTGTGTGCTGACAAGGACTTTTTTAAACAACAAGAAATCAATGTCAGGGCTAAGGATGCTGACCACACATTTTCCTGTTAATTAGATAAGCTGCAAATAAACAATTTCAGAGGTAGAGCTCAAAAGATAGGTCTATCCTATAGCTTTTATAAAGAACCCCTTAACACAATTCAACTGTGATGCCAAAACTATTTGCATTGCATTAAGTATGTACATGAAACACATGGAAACCCCACCCCCCAAAAAACCCCAACAACAACAACACAACAACAACAACAACAACAAAACCTCAAGCACTGTACTGTGTTATTTGCTGTAAATGCTCTGTGGATGCAGGTATCCATACAGGATACACTTCCTGCATGGATTCTCTGTTTTGTCTTGGAGCTAGAACCTCATTAAGTGCTAACTAACCATGACACTAGCAGTGCTCCAGATGCTGCACAGTGCAGACTGGAAGAATTACTTCCCCTGTATGATGTGAGCAGGATGATGCAGGTAACTTCACTCTTTGTGTGTTTTTGTGGTATTATCTGATAATAATTTTACCTTAAGCATTTTTACTTCTAAACCTGCATAAAGCAAAAAAAAAAATCAAAGGAATTATGCCTTCTGCTTCATGTTTTAAAACAAACATTCACCCTCTACTAGTTTTCCCAGCAGAGCTAGTCAGTGTAAAAAAGCCTGATATTTTAGGCAGTAATTGTGGTCTCATGCATATCAAGTTGACTCTGGAGTAATTCAACTAAAATCAAAAGAACCATATTTGTGCTACTGCTGAATTTGAATTAACAGTAAGGAAGACTGCTGAAAACTGCCTGTTGGAATCTTCCTGCCACAACTGCTAATTGGAAAGAAAAAGAAACCCAAACAACCAGCTTTAGTTTACAGATTATGAAGGGTGAATCAGAACCAACCTCCCTTCTCTTCCTAGGTCTTTAGTTGAGAGCTACACAGAGCTAATATGAAATCAAAGCCCACAAAATATGAAATCTAAATGCTCATTTATTTTTAGAACAGAGACAAAAGCTTTAAAAAGCATTATTGTAAACCAAGATGCATCTTCACCCAGCGAAGCAAGAAAAAAGAGCTACCTCTTTGAAGGTAAAATGCAGAAAACCCCCCACATTTTAGAGCAACATGTGTGGCTTAGGGCAGCACTATCTTCATCATTAAATGTCTGTTCAGGTATTCCCAACACAACCTCCTTGAATAGGGTGGGAACAAGTATGTAAAGATGACACTTGCAAACGTTACATTTTTCACTTGTAATTATGCTCAGAGATCATTATATATACACCAATGAAAACACCAGAGCCATGAGCCTCCTTTCATTCCTTTCATTACAGGTGCAAGATAAAACAAAAGGATGAAGAATTAACTCCCCAGGAGAACAGGAATGTCCCAAAGGCAGAGCTGGGAACATTGCTGTTGCCTGGCAGGATCCTGAGGTGAGCATCTGCCTCTTACTGAGCAGAGAGATACCCATATTATAAATAGAAAGACATGCTGAGCAGAAAGGTGAATAAACTTCCCCTCTACTAGAGCCTGAAATTTCAGGAAGATTTCTGTATCAGTCTAACTGGGGTTCTTGGATTTAGGTTTCTGTATCAGGCTTTTCACACACAACAAAGCCCCTTCTCATGCCTCTTAATGCTAAGGAGCTCTTGAGAAATCAAGGCTATATACTCTCATAAGAAGAGGATTTAAACCAGGGATTCAGACACGTGCCATCAATCACCAGCAAGAAAACATTTGGACAAAAAGGTGAAGCACTGTAATTTACTTCCCCAACCTGATTTCTGGCTAAGGTATCCTGAAACTGTCATGAATATAAGATGCTTAAATGACTGTAAATAATTAATTTTTAAATATGAAGAATTAAGGATTAATAATTCACAATTCTCCTCCCTGCAACCAACTTTTTAATCTGCAATTTTTCATTGCCCTCAAAAACATTTATGTTCCCAGACCACTGCAGCAATTGGATGGTACTGCCACATCTCTTCACAGCATTAAGGATAAGAAAAAAATCTGACAGTGTAACAAATTTAACAAGTATTTACAAGCAGCTACGCTAGCAACAAACAAACTTCAATTTCCTATTGTAATAAAAACTATATTACCTGTTAGAGCTTATTGTAGTAAGGGAAGGGCTGAGAACACAATGTTAATTTGCAGGAACACTGCATTTTGATAATTGCTATATCAGTATAAAACTAGCACTTCAAGCAAGGTCATTTAACTGAGTTCTCACTTAACAGAAATCCAAATATCTTGAGGGATGGAAGTGCATAGATAAGGTAACCAGGCAATCTTGCAGTCGCTTACCGAGCTGTAGCAATCGATTCAGGACTAGGGCATTTTGAATGCTGCTGGTCTCAGCCTGTATGAAGTTACTCACTTCCCTTCTGGTTGTCTCTTGTTTTCACAGCATCACCAAAAGGCAAAGAAAAGGCCTGATGCCGAGTTAGGACAGGCAGCCCTGGAAGGACAGTGGTGCCTGAAGGTGGCCAGGAGCCGACAAAAACATTGACAACAAACAATCTCAGCCCCACTGATGGTATATCACCATGAAATGGAGTTGTTCAAGTCATCTGGAGCAATAGGGTTGACCTTGGTTGACCAGTTTTTGATAAAACAATTGTTTCACTTCTCACCTGTGCAAGCTGGCCTGACCCTACTGCAGCCCACAGAATCATAGCAATTAAATAGAGGAATTATCAGTAAAATAGTTCAATTACAGATACTTTGTGGGTAAGATTAAATTCATCTTAATTTTGGGGGGAACACAAGTCTGTGTTAGTTATCATCAAGACCAAATAAAAAAAACCTAACTTTAAATTACTTTAAAGACATCAATAATGAATTGACTTCAAGGTCAAAATTAGACAATTTGCTTGTACATCTAATGAGGGAGGAAATATCTTAGTTGTTGCTTTCTGTGTGAATTAGGAGTGCGGTTTCTGCAAGACAGAGAGTACCTGAAAATACATGTCTACCTATGTGAGCTGTGTGAGCACAGAGGTCATCTGAAGGGAAAGCTAGCAAATCATTCATCACTTGTGTTGGAAAACACAGATTAGAAATAGCCAGGCAACTATATCAACATGCAAAATCTGCCAGCATTGCCAAATAAAGGGATCCCATTTCCTAAGCCCTGCTTCATTTTCCTGGGATCTGGTCTCAGGCCAGTAAGCAGCCACCCAAGGAGAGGAAATCTGAGTGAGTTACCTACCAGCATGGTCACCAGGATCCAAATGACTCTGGCAACCTTCGAGCCCCTTCACCTGTACACTCAGGGCAAAAGCACTTCTTTGCTTTGTAGATGGCTTAGAGGAATGCACATGGAAAGACTTAAATGTTGTTATAACAGCCCAATTGCTCTCCTTGCTTTCCTGTTTTAAGAAAGCTTCCTGAACAGCTACTGAATGGGATCACTCAAATGTTCCTTTCAGGTAAGATGACTGCACTGGTGAAGCAAAGCATGTATCGAAACAAGCCTGCAACTGCAATAGGATTTTATAAAAAAATACCTTTTCTTTCACTGTTATATCTTTAGCAGCATATTCCCTTTTCTAGAAGGAAAAAAAGACAACCCTCCTTACCTTGACATTACGTAGAACTATAACCAAGTAACAAACAGTACTACCAAGCCTTGCCAGAAAGTCTGTGCCTACATTTTAATTGCCTTATTTAACAAAATGCAGCTTAGCGCAATGAGATATAATCTTTCCATGTGCTTTTCTGGCCCACTAACATTAGCAAGTAGCATGACCTGATCCATGGCTCTTACACCCTCTGTCCCACCTGGGCTCTGCTATTCAGTGCAATAAAGCAGTGCTGTGAATCTCTAACATGACTGCTGATAATGCCAATATGCACCACTCGCTCAAACCCGACACACCTACACCTCTCTGGAGGGAAGTAGCAACACATTTATATACATGAACCCTGTAGAGTTTAACCAGGTTTTTGTCTTCTTGCCCAGGTGTGCCATGGAGTGACAGCCTCAATCGTGTTTGATGTTGGTGTAAAGCAGTCAGCTGTACAACCCCAGACCAAGGGACATGAGTGGGCCCCATGGGCAGCAAGGGGTGGATTTGCTTGACTCTTACCAGAAGATTGCTGGGCCCTACATGGATGCAGGGGACATGAGGGCACCAATAGGGTCTCATTGCCCTGACCAGACTTAACAGGGGCCTCCACATTGCCCCTGTATTTAACTACATAAAAGTGTATTGTTTATGCATATACTGTACAGACACTGTGCCTGACAGCAGCTTGACTTCCCAACTTCACCCTGCCTTGGCTCCACCACCTTGCCAAGCCCTGGCTGGCACTTTGGCTGACCCTTGTTGATGCCAGTGCACTGCCTCTACCCCTTGCTCAGACATATTGGAGAGGTCAGGGTCCTGTTGGCCTCACTGCCTCCCTGCTCTCCCTTCCTGGTGGGGTAGCCTTGACAGCAGAGACTAAGCTTCAGTCCCCACCACAGTGGGATTTCTCCTAGTGCTAATTTCACATCTCATGGGAGAGAAATATAATGAGAACTGGCTATGAAGCAGTCATTTCCATTTGTAAATGGGATAGCACAAAGGAAGAAATGAGAACAAATTTCCATATGTACAGTCTCTGCTAGACAATCATCTCGGCAAATCTCTCCACAGCATGTGTGGTGCATGCTGCCCTCTTTACAGGATCAGCCTCAGCCACACAACCAGAATAATTAATTAATCTAGGCACCATCACATCAGTTCAGAGGATCTGACACAACAGAGCTAGATCTGATCTGATGGTGGAGAAGACAGCTCACATGCAATGGTGTGACCACAGAGGTTAGTCATATTAAATATGATTTGGGGTTAACTAATCAATGCCACATCTCAAGTGGGCCCAGACCGGGATCAAACATCTTTACATACAATCACTACATGTCAAAACAACACTTTCTCAAATCCTCATTGTTTAACTAAAAGGTGGAGAAGTTACCTGCCTGACGAAGAGAGCCTTCAGAGGCTACAGAGGCTGGCTGGGCATGGATGAAGACAGCATTGAAGGAGCATGGAGTTCAGGGTGTCCATAATTTACACTGGTTAGCTGGAGAAGATCCAAAGATTGACTTTTTGTTGTTGGGGTGGAGTGGGAGGGACAGAGTATATGGCTTGCACTGCTGAAATAGGCTGTTTTTGTTCTGAAGGCAATATTACTCCTGATCTTGACAAGGAGATTAATGACAATTTCTTTGGCAATAATTAGCATACCTAACAAAGAGGACAGAAGGTTCATTTTCTTCCCATCCCCTTTATTTTTGGTTGGATCTTCTACTGGTTAAAGATGAATTATTACTAAAAATCAATGCCTCATGCTGAAGTAAATATTCTGAGTGACATGGAAGAACTTCTCAAAATATTATGCATGGTCACTGAATGCAGCTGATTTTTGCACAGGAAATGGACATTTAAAGAGAAAAGTACCTGTTTATATTACTGGTTCTTTACTCATTATGAAATCTTAAATGCACAATCTGGCTGTCCAGCCACCATATACAACCTTACTAATTCCTTTCAAAAATATTTTTAATGAATACAGGCACACCCATAGATTTTGAAAGTTCTGGGTTTAGGATCAGATTTTCTGACACAAGTTTTAGCATCCTTCACGTCTGCTCACACCATATTCATCATATGGGTCAAAATTGCTCAGATAACCCTGTTTTCCCTTTGAAGGATTACTTTGCATTGGGATTTGCCTCAATGTTCACTTTACTGCAGAATTGCAACATAACTATGGATAAAAGACCTTCCTCTGTCCTTCAGTGTTTCAGTGAGTACTGGCCTCAAGTGAAGAGCACAGCTGCAGTCAAAGTTTGTTGTAACAAAGCAGCCTGATTAAATAAGAGAAATTTACCATTTGGCAGAGTCCTTCAGCCGTTCATAAAAGTCAAAGATAATACTTAATCTTTTGATCAGAAACTGTGCTTAAGTCTTTGACTTGCATCCTTGATGACCTTCAAATTACATTTGAATACATTTCAATTACAGGGCAGAAAAATTACCCTGGCAGATGGACCAAGGTCATTACCAATTTACTAACATCTTTACCTTCCCTTTTGCTGAAGTCTCTGCATCTTCTATGGCTTTAGAATAATAAAGTATTTTTTTATTCTTCAGAGAGTGATGTAGCTTAATTTGTTTTAAAGCCTAACCCAACTACAACAGATGTTGTAATTGTTGGGTGGAATACTTGAGAAGCTGTAGCTTCATTTTTGATCTGTTACTGGATGCCTTAAAACACAGTAAATGGAAGTACAAAGAAGGACAGAAGCAGAAGATTGACTCAAATGCATTGACATCACTCTAGAAAAACACTCTGAAAAACGAAAGCATTAAAGTGATCAAGTCAATCTCCAGTAAAAAGGAAGAAATGTCACAGGTGGACTGAGAACTCCACAAGGGAAACAGCAACAGAAAAGATGGGAAGTAAGAATCAAACTCACAGATTTGAAAAAAAATGAACTCTTCACTAAAAAAGAAGTCGTGAGAGGCTTCCTCAGCTTCCCAGTACTGATCTAACAATCCACTTGGAATATGGGCAAAGAATGGGCACTATATGCTACTGTAGATAACAAATGGTCCTAATCAAGTATGTTATAAGAGACTAAAACACTCAGGCACTCGTTAAAAGAATACTTATTATTTAGAAAAGTAGACTGTAAAAAAGATTCAATAACACCTTTTTTTTTTCCAAATCTGAGGTGGCTATTTTTAGTTGTAAAAGCAATCAAAGCTTGTATGTGAACATGAGCTTCCCCCACTGCACAGGAGTGTGCCTCAGCAGGGACAGCAGCTAAGTCAGCTTGCCTTGTGCCTTTGGTGCCTACATGTATCCCGTATGTGCAGAACAGACACAGAAGGTCATGTGGCAAAAGACACCACCAAAAAATTATCAATTTGTAAATTGAAGTTAGTACTAACTAGGGTGGCCTTTACCAAATATAATCAGGTCCAGTCTTTTGAGCCTTTTTTTCAGAGCTAATGATGCCAGTTTTGTTTCAGACTGAATACTTTAATTAGTCCACAGCGAAGAGTTGTAGGCTTTGTACAGGTTGGCCAGCAGCTTAATTACAGCTGTAATCTCACTAATGCAGAAAAATTTTATTGCCTTCCTCTTGGAGATATAAGTGGACATAATCTTGTATCTCAATCAGACTTAACAGAACATTAAATATTAGTGCTGTCAGCAGCCAACTTCTTTAATGAAGGCAGCAGTACATAAAGCTGAATTGAATTATTAATTAAATTACTCCTGCAGAACTCACATGATGGTAGCAGCATTCTGTAAAAAGTCCTGAGTAAATGTTAAGATTTTCAACAAAATAATCACTGTCTTTGATTAACGGAGATCTAATCAGACTATACATTAATTTGGAATCATGTATGAACTGCCATGGAAGTAATTTGTGTCATCTCAAAACCAGTACGCATTTGTCAAAGTACTACATGTAATACAAGGTTTTGATGTAATTAACTTCAATGATTAAAATGCTTATAAATTGTGTGTCCTTGGGTAAGCACAGCACTACCATGGTCTCAGTTTCAAGAGATCTGATGGGTCAGCACTTACTATCATAACAGAAGCACGGAAATATTACTATAGGCAGACCTGTACAGCTGGTTTACATACTACTGTGCCTGCACTGCAATGAAATCATAGATACTTTATGTAACACCATAGACAGTGGGAAGGTACAGACAGTGGAAAGTGCAAGCAAGACGAAAAATCCTAAAACCCACATGTATTTTTTCACAATGACATGGGAGACTCAGCATTTTAAGATGTGACATTGGGATATATGGTGGGTTTTCTTCTTTGTTTTCTTACTTTGTTAGTAGCCATGCTCACAGTAGCACCTGCACACCATGTTATAGCAATAATACATATTACATTTTCTGGGTTATTAATTATACTGAACTAGATTCCCAAAGGGAAACATGCTTCTCCCTAGAAAGCTTAAGCTGGAGGATTGCACTGGAGCTGCCCCTGATGCTGGGCTCAGCTCTCTGCCTCCTTTGGAAGAGAATGGTGCTCTCCCTGCTCCACAGACTACATTTGGTTTCTACCCAGTAAATGAAATAAAACAGACTTTCCAGTATGGCCCACAACTGTCAGAAACTAAATGAAACACATCCTACAGATGCTTCCAGATTGTCTTTAGCATTCCCTAGGAAGCATCAAGAGCCCAGACCATGTAAAAATATCTCACTACTTTACTTTACCTGAGCAGTGGGCAGTAAAGGTAAAGACAGATTTTCAGAGGAAGAAAAAACCACACAAATAAAGTAGAGCATCATAAAAGACCCCTAACCTTGGCATGACAGACATATACAATAAGACAGACAATCCTGGAGGAAAAAAGGGGAATGGAAGAGCTATTTCATCTCAAAAGATACATTTTGACATTTCTTCTAGACTGTCAAAGTAGGTAAATGCTGACTCTAGTTTCTCCTGTCCTCATCTCACAACCTTTCATCAGCAATAATGTTACTTAAAAAAGAAGTAAGAGATCTCTGTAATGCAGGAGCCGGCTCCACTGAGAGACAGACCAGCAGTGCTTACTGCAATGAAAAGGAGACACCTTTCTGTTAGTGAGTGATCATGACATTTTAAACAAGGACTTCACCTTCCTAACACTGGCATAGGTCAAACAAATTGAGAAATGTCTAATGTATGGCAACCCCTTTTATATACAATACAGTGGATTTTTCATGCCCTGTTACGACTGAAGACTTTACCATCAGTTCAAGAAGCACAGAAACCAAGGAACTGAAAGGATCTTCCAACACTACTGTGTTTCTGCTTCATGATCACTTCTTGCTCTTCTGTCTGTGCTACCGAGCTCTGTTCACAAACACCAAAGAACCTGCTGTCACATCAGGCTGTGATAAAGCACATCGCAGGGAGGAATGAATGAAAACTACTGATTGACAACAGGCATAAGAGCCAAGATCTACTCCTAATTCTGCTACTGACTTATATACTTCTCTATGCCTATATTCCCGTTGCTATTTGTAAGGTGAATAGCTTTGGAATCACAAAATTCTTCAAATGCTTAGATAAAAAATACAATGCAGGACAACAAAAGGATACAAACATCTATTGCCGTATTTTACTGCTCAGAAGTGTGGCAACCTCACAGTGACCAGATTCAAACAGAATCAGAAGAAACTATGCTTGCTCTCTCCTTAGAAATTAGAGTGACAATTAGAAATAAAGCAGGTTTATGAAGATAAATGTTTTGGGACATTTTTCAGAAATTTTTTCTAATGTTGCTAAATGCAAGACAGGTTTTACTTAAATAAGACAGGTGCTACTTTTTTTTTAATTTTATTCACAAACATAATCATGATGTAAAATTTGCATCTTATCAAACAGGTTAGCTCTTACAGTGATGTGCATAGAGCCCCATGACAGTGCCACCATCAGGCTCATTGGAAAGGATGTCTTAAAAACAACAGAATCATCTTGCTGCTACCAGGACTGGCCTATAACCCTGGTTGCTGTAATTGGGACAGCATTTATGTTCAGCCTAAAGCATCAAGATGGTATCAAATGCTATAGCAAAGCTGTATATCCCTTACAACTAAGCTGCACACAGATAACAATATAATGAGGTTCAGTTGCTGTTCTACATAATTTTGCTGGTAAAAGTTGCAAGTATATTCCTGCCACTATATGCTGTTTCAACTCAAGCAAGAGTTATATTGAACGGGAACAAAGCACGGAGTTATGTGAGATGTCCTGGTGGTACAGCCTGTGGATAATCCTGCATTTGCAAAGGTGCCCTCTACACGAGCATGGCCCCAAGCATATGAATTCAGAACACAGAACAAAGCATCATCTAGAGAGAAATCCCTTCATGGTTTCTCCCTCTTTGAAAAGTGGTCCTCCAAAGGAATTCCAGACCAACTCCAGATACTCTTTAGGAAGTCATAAGTCCTTGAGAAATTTGGCATCTTAAAGTTATTCTGCACCCCTCAGAGCTAGCCTCTCCTAAATGCAATGGACCAGAGCCTAATTACTATGGCTTTCCCTCCAATTAGAGCACGCCTCAGTCCCTCAACACCAAGGGGAAGCCTTTAGTAATTTCCCCCCAGGAAGCACAGTTCATTATATGCTGCTGTCAAGTATAAAATAGCTTTTGGCTTCTTTAGATTCTTTTTTCTTTGTTTGTTTTGTTTTGCATCATGACCCAGAATAAAAGGCAATATGTCATAAAAGACACAACTGCCACTGTACAAGTTGAAGCAGCTCAATAGCTGAAAACAGCAGCTTCCTGCAGAGAATTGATGTGACAAAACTTGGACTCATTTTTTAAGTCAGGCAATAGATCTTCAGCCCAGCATAGAGCAGCAAGTGTATCGAATGCAGGCTGTGTAACATTCAGCACGCAGCTTACCCAAATTATCCTTCTGGCTTTCTGTGAGACAGCCTCACTGCTTGGAGAAGATTTCTCAAAAACAACACCTTTGATGGTGTTTTCCAAGGCTATGAAAGTGTGAAAGAAGCAAGGCCGACTGCATTAAATGTAAGGTTTAATGTATCTAGGATAAGCTCCTACTAAAATTTTCGGATGACATAACAAGGCTAGATTTAAATCCTGTGGTCTTCGTAGAAAATGGGGTTATGTGTGAAAAGAAGATCCAGACATTTAAATCTGGTACTGAAAAAATGGTGGGGATTTTGCCACCAATTTTAAAAGAAATAGGACTGGGTTGCCAGTGCATGATGCTCTTTGTTGTACAGTGACAACCACTCCCAGCAACTCAGCTGTGAGTTGGGAGTTCAATAATTTGAGGTATGTGGCCTGGAAGTAGCTGAAATATTGATGCCTGCCTCACCTTGGAAATACACCATTTGCTTGCAACTGTTATTTCGGGACTTTGCATTTCCGAGTACTCGACAGGACCTTCTCTCACAATCCTCCCTGGCCCCACCCTCCAAACTATCCCCCACATCTTCCCATCTGATAAAAGGTGTGCATTTAATACTTTAATAAACAGCAACACTTGAGTACTAAAATTATGTACCTCTCCAGTAAAATAGTTGACGTAGAGGACAGGAAAATGAACAGAGCTTTTTGAGTACTTCAGTGAAAAAAAGAAGGCACAGTTTTGCACAGACAGATCAAAAGACTTCTGTAAAATGAATTTGTATAACAAATAACTACCAGACTTCTGGAAAGTGTTAGATCTCCTAACTTTCATGAAAAGCATTAAAAAACGGAAGGTGACACTTTTGTCTGCTCTGAATCTGTAAATATCGCTTGAATGAATTTTGCTATAATTGCTCCATCTATCAACTTTCTCACTGCAGCATTTGGTTACCTTTCAGCTGCCACCTTACCTATCTGCAGAATCATTCTGTGAATGGAAACTGCTTCATCCTTTCACCCTCTCAATCGCTCTTCTCCAAAATCTGTCAAGCTCTTCTACATGCTCTTTTACCATTAATACTCACTGTCATGAGCAAAGTTGACCACCAAGCATAGGATGTGACCAGGCAAATAATATGTGCCTCCCCAAGCACCTGGCAAAAATTTTCTCTTCCCCAAAACCAGAGAGAGAACGGGACAATGCTCATGACTAAAGGCCAAATCCTAATAGAGGCAGTTGTTCCAAAAAAGCCCCCCACAAATCTATGTACCCTCCATACTTTCCTTCTCCTTTTCCTGATCTCTGATCAAATGCCAAGTCTTGCCTCTAGCTTTTCAGAAAAAAACCCTGTCAACCTGGTTATATGTACTTCAGCCCCATACCTGGAGATGCCAGAAGTGTTTTGACAGAGTGGTTTCTTCTAGGAATTCATCTGAGGGAAAGTAGAAATAAAAACAAAAAAAAAAAGCCCCCCAAAAGCAAATCAAGAATTAACGGTCTTGCAGTAAAAAATCTGAGGTGCTCCCAACAGCATTTGTAATACATCAATTCAAATTTTTTAAGGATTATTATAATACAGAAATATTAATGGTATTCTTCAGTTTTCTAATATCACTATTAGAAAAAAATAAGAGTATGCAGTCTTATTTTGGCATGAATAAGTGCTCAGGCTTCAAATGTATGTAAATATTTATGTTAAACATAAACATACTCTTTCAAAGTTATTCTGCTTCTCAGTTCTTATTCAGTACCTATTTTTAACTAGTAGGCGAGAAAACTTCTCATAGTTATATTCAAGCTCATCCCAGTGGAATAGTTTGAAAGTCACAGAGTTTCTAAAAGGTCTGGTATGGCAAAAAGAAAGGCTGTCCCAGGGTGCCTAAGCAGCACTCAGTGAGTCAGTGAGGTATTTTAGAAGTAAGTCTGATTCCTTGACTTTCCTGTCCATTTAAGCATCAGTTCACCTGTATCTGGAGTTTTGCCTTAACATGTTTCAGGCATTAGAGGTACTTTTGATTTGGGGGGAAAAAAAAGGCAACAAAAATAATTGTCCAAGAACCAAAACCTGCAGCCTCTTTGGAATTTTCTTTATCACTTATATCAGTCAATGATTAGGAAATAGCAGTGGAGAAGACTGTCCAGCCTTGAAAAACCAATAACACACAGTCTTGTGAATTCAGCTTTCCCTTCATTGTGTATGCAAAACACACAACTCATCTAAAAACAACAGGGCGCCTCAGATTTACTTCTCCAATATGCTCTTGGAATTGTCATTAAACCCTAATTTTTCCCTCTGATCTTTCCAATATTCTTTCCACTTTAAAAGATCTCTGGAGGTGGCAGGAGCAATCACCATCAGACTCTCTCAAATGGGCAGCTCCAGGCTTTTGAGGTTTTGTTGAAAAAAGAAATACATTGTCACAGCCCTTGGAAAATAGACAGAACTAAAGGATGGCTCATAGCAAAGGGAAAAGGGCTTTTCAGGAAATATCACAAAATTGTACACAGCAACTTCTAACCAGGATTGTTTCCCAAGAATTTACATGACAACAATACTGTAACAGTCAAAATGGAGACTGTATTTTCAGTTACTGAGAAAAAGACTTCTGTTAGTTTTGTGAATTCAGTTATGCATTAGTTCAGCCCTTGGGAGTTCTTCCTTGGGAGGAAGATTCCTCAGTCTGGCACACGGCATGCCAGTGCAGAGCAAGGAAGAGGAGTTCCTCCAGTTCCACGTCAGGAAGATTTTTCCCTATGTATGATTTTACATGGTAAGTCCAGATTGTTCACCAGCCACCCACTGACCTTTCCAAAACCTTCTTTAATACTTAATTCTGCATTTTATAATTTTAAGCCAAGTCCATGCAGCAGGAGACCATGTGCGAAGAAGAGAAAATAGAAAGCTTAACAAAAACCAGCCTCCCCATGTTCATGAGAACTTTTAACCTGAAAGAATCAAAACAATAATGCCTGGCGCTTGAATACAGCTCCAACATCAAAGTGCTTTACAGACCCCACGTATGCTGCAATAAAAGACTCGGGAAATATAAAATGCTCCTCTGTCAGGATGACCGTGTCAGCAATTTCAGTTTAAGTATGCCATGTCAGGAGACTTCCACTAGATTCCCTGATGCCTTACTCCTAATCTCACAGATTTCCCTGTAAAAATCTTTCAGACTCTTTAACTAACTGAGCAGTTGTTGTGTGTAAAACTTAGCATCACATGGATTTAGAAAGATCATCCAAAAGGGCAATGAACAGGTACAATATATATATCTGTTGGCAGAAAGCAGCCAGAGACTCTTACTGGAATTTGCTTCCATGGTAGATGTGAGGGATCTTAGAGAGTGAAAGAGGAAGTGCAGGCACAAGGTGTGATGGAGAGGAAGACTTACAGAGAGAGTCAAAGCAGGAGTAGTTCAGACTTAGGACTGGAGATGGCAATGAAGCAAAACCTGTGGGCATGAGTGTATCCTGACGTACGTGGCGCAGCACAAAGAGTTATAGACTCAGGGGGCTTGGGCACAACTGGTAGGATGAAAGATACAGTTCAACACTCAAAGAGCTATTCTTTTTAAAAGTTGCATCCATGATTGGAGATGAAAAAATTTATTTTAAGTTAATTTTTAGCATGTAAATTACATTTTAATGCATTTTGCCTTTTAAACAAACTTGTTTAAAATTTAGTAAGAACTAATTATGACTTTCCTGAATATATGATTTTTTTAATCTATTCAAGTAATTTATATAAGAAATATTGCATTACTGAATCAAGCTGTAAAGTTTAATAAGTTAAAAGGTGATGATTTTATATGAATGTAGAAATGGAATAAATAAGAGCTGTAGCTCTGGATGTCAATTCAAGTTCTATGATAATGTAGTAAATAATGTGAAAGAAGTGAACATCTTTCTAAGTGATCTTCTAATCTAATTCCCTGTTTTAAGTATTTTCTACCATAAATGCAAGTATTTTTTATTTTGATAATAAAAATGAGGAAATTTTGTCCTAACTATTTTTCAGTTTCTATTTTCTCAGGATATAATTCTAGAAGATTTTCTTTAAAGTAGCTAAAAGTTAGAAACACAATGTGAATCTAAAACCACTGTTCCTCCTCTTCCTCTTATCACCTACAAAGTAGGTACTACAAAGTAGTAGAGCACCTCTCCTAAAGGAAACGCTGGGAGAATTGGGATTGTTCAGCCTGGAAAAGAGAAGGCTTCAGGTGACCTAGTTGTGACCTTCCAGTACCTGAAGGGAACCTACAAGAAAGGAGAGAGATGATTTACAAGAGCATGTAGTGACAGGACAAGAGGAAATGGCTTTAAAACGAGAGTAGGTTCAGATTAGGTATTAGGAAAAAATTTTTTTTTCTGAGAAGGTGGTGAGGCACTGGAACAGGTTGTCCAGGGAAGAAGCTTCTACTCTCTTCTAGGAGGTGATACGTAATATTTCCTAATTCACTTATGGAAGAGAAATGTCCTGTTCAGTTCGTTTAAAACTCATAATTAGATTTTGATTAAATAGCCCAAGAATTGAAACATAGCACTCAGACACCAATAACTTCTAAGAAGACAGCTTCAAAATATTTTTAATCAAACCTAGTAGAGACTGTTTTCTTCAATAATAAGTGGATCTCCGCAATCAATGCTTACTATGTTTGGTTGACCAAACTCATATAATTTAATGCAGTCTCTGCATGAAAACTGTCTTGTAAGAAAAGTTTAGCTAGAAAGATGAATCTCAGCATTTGATTTCCAAAAGCCTGAGTTACCATGTCAGACAAAAAGTCTGAAGCAATTCTGGAGAATTCTGTTTATAATAAATGGAGGCAACCAATAAATATTACTGCAACAAGTCAATTGTGTGACTGGAATGTCAAACTTCATAGAACGCTGGTAGTTAAATTGCCTCACTGAAGAGAAATTACGTGGATTTGAAAGGATTATAAAAGGATAAAACATCCCAGCTTATTCTTGTTCTTATTCTTTTAAGGCACTTTTTAAAAAATATTTGCTGGAGGCATGATTGTCCTGATGTTTAATTTTCACAGACACTTTACAGTCATGTATAAGAGTAGAGCTCTTATTGAGTGGATACTATTAAGTATGGCAGTAAATATGGACAATCAGAATTATAATTTTTCTCTCTTTTTCAGGCATCAAATCAAGGGGTTACTTGTCTTAGAGTTGTCTTAGAGTTGATTTAGTTAAAGTCTATTGTGTAAATACAATAATAGATTTTCTGTCCTGTTTGAGCAACAAGGTACTATACTGATCACTAGTTATTATGCACTTGCAATGTTAAGCTTTTTATTACTTTAGTTCATCTATTTAAACTCAGAGTTTCATTAACAGCACTAGAAATGAACTATTGAAAAAAGAGCAGGAACAGAAGTGAGAGACATGCGTTGCCTATATAAAACTGTGTCGTGGATTTCAATCAGATAAAGGAGAAGAAAAAAAAGAAGCAATTGGATCAAGAATTTTTCTTTCTTTTTTTTCATGAGCTTGTGCTAAGGCTCATTACCACCTACCACCTTTTTTTTGCAGGGAATAAGCTAGGGATGCTCTCTCTCCAGTTCTTAAAGGGAAAGTCCACCTAATATTAATCAGTATTACCTGGAACAAGATCTCATCACAAATAATAGTTGAAAGAATAAGAGCAAGCTGCTTTCTCGTTAGTGGAGAAAGCCACTGCCAGCTGAGTTTGAAACAGATGAGCACATGCCTGCACTGTTTCACCTCTTGGGATCACAAACAGCTTTTCCATCTCCAAATCAGATGCTGCATACAATTTGTCATAATACCAGGTTCATTCAAGTGTGTGCACGTGTATGCATACACCTGCATGTGGAGATCTTCTAAACCTGAACAGCTAAATATACTCTGTTATAAGAGACCATGTTTACTGATTTTAAAACATTCCCAGAAAACCCGAAGAGTGAAACAGTCTTGCTTTTCCTTCTTTGCTAAGGTAAGACACTGCATTTTAAAAGAAGAACTGTAATAAATATTTTGTGTATTCATTACTACATTAAGGAAAAAATATGCTCAAGCACACAACAGCAGGGTGAAGCAGTAAGACAAGAGACAGGGTAAGAGCCCCCTCTAGATCTTTTGTTATATTAACCACATTCATTACATATTCAAGGCGATTTTAAGAGATGCCAGTCCAAGAGAAATAACTTCAATTACTTTAATTACTTTTCCTTCAAAACTACATTTAAAAATGACAAACAGGAATGATGAAACTGATTTCCATACATTTGTCTGTTAGTCCTCAATGAGTGTGAGTTTCTCTCTCTTTCTCTCTCTCTTTAATTTTCTTTTTCCTTCAGTTTTATTTCATTTTTTTATTAAATCTACAGCATGGAACATACTGTCCTGAAAAGAACTATTATTCTTCTACATCACTGTCAGGAATATTGTATTCTGGTAAAAACAACATATTAAATAGCAAACTGGCAATTCATTCTCCAACTATGGCTCTTGTTCACCTGCTGGTAAAAGTTAATGAATTAGTGTATATATACATTTTCGAGGGAACTTCTGCTTTTAACTGAGACAATTCTTAAGATCAAAAAATCCAAGATCAAAACAGAAAGACAATGCTGGAGGGTTTTTTTTTCCTCCAACACTTTCCTCCCTGCAGTTGTATATTTTCAGTCTTTTCTGTGATAATTATACTAAACTTTTTCATATATAAATACACCAAGTTGTGTTTATAACTCAGAGAAATGTATCTCATGATTAAATAAAAATATTCCATCTGGGGTTTTTTCTAAATGTTTTATTTCTGAATACCTTTCCTGGATGCTTGTGGGACGAACTGGTCAACAAAGCTGTTCAACATCCTTTGCTGAGATATTTTAATGAGAAAGGCAGCAGGGTCAGCGTAATGCTGTCACCTTAACACACCAAAACTGCTTCTGCTACATCAAAAAAACCCCCGAAGTTTTTAGCAACAGTTTTCAGTGCTTCCTGGTAAAGGAAAACTGCACTTTGATGCCAGTTAGCACCATGATGTTGATGAGTGTGCTAGTTCATCAAAGGGGCCTGGGGGGCAGCTGAGGGCTGCAGCAGAGCCACCAGACTGATTTTGCTCCCCAAAATATTCACTATTGAGTGATCACAACTCCTCTGCTTCGAAACTCAAGGCTGGCCAGCTTCTCAGCATGCCCAAGCTCGCTATTTCTGTGAAAGCCTGACACCTTCATGAACATTTTGCTCTCCAGCAGGCTCTGGTTGCTGCTGTGTGACTCTGAGGCAGGCTGCAGCCAGCCATGCTACCAAGTGCACTGATGGACAGATACTGATACATCTTTCCTTGATCTGTTGCACATGCACCAGCTGCCAGATTTGACTTACTGACCAGGTCACTGCTTGGTTTTTGGCATTTTGAAGTCATTATTAAACTGACTCTTTGCATTTAGAGATGGGGACAACAGCTGCCTCTGAGAAGCATTACCACTTCCTATTTTAATTAAATATTTGTATGCAGACAGGAACAGAAGAACACATCTGTCTGACAGAAAATTAGCAAAGTGAGGATAACAAGATGTAAGAATCAGAGTGCAGTGAGCTTCAGCTCTGCTGAAATCCTTCCACATCAGATGATCATTTAATGCCTTAAGCAGGCAAGAAATCATCCAGCTGCTTGAGTCAGAGCTAAATTCACACAGTGAAAACACTCACCAGCCATACACAGCATTTCCGAACATGAGATGGTAAGAAACCAGTTATAGACAGATACATTTATATTACACTATATACCTGTAACTGGAACAATGACTAATTTTGTGTCTTCTACAGAGCTACTAGAAATTGGTACAGTTTGCTACAGACTGAATACAACCGGCTGTAAACCACTGAACTGGTTGTCAATGGCTAAAGAGGCAAAGATTGCTGAAAGACTGTAGTTAGAGTACTACAGGTGACCTGCTGTTTTTGCAGTCTACTATCTCCATCCAAGATTTCTAATTCTTTGCAATCCTGACTGAACGTATCTCCCTTTGAAGAATCCAATGCTGAACTTAGAGGATGAAATATTCAAACTTAACATGCTCGCTGAAATGTATTTAGATACTAGTAATGAGCTGAGAACTTTCCTCACCCAAAATATGTTCTCACACTGAGTCTGCAACTCTAGACAGGGAGCCAAATTTATATAAACCTTCTGTGTGTGGCCTCTTGTTTAAAAAACAAACAAACAAACAAACAAATAGAACCTTTCATCATTTCCTATAGAAGGGGAAAAAAGTAATGTCTGCCCAAAATTTTTGTTTTGAAATGCAAGCTAAGGTTTTATTTTTCAATTTAAAAAAATCAGGTCCAAATGAAATTTAAACCCAAAGCAGACACTCCTCCCTGGACTCTATCTGCCAGGTCAAGAAAAATGGTTCTTGACTGGTTTTATCCCATATTATGACAGGAAATTTTTTGGAGACTCAATACCTCCCTGAGACAAGAAAACCATTTCCTGTCCTGCTCTAGTTTCCAAGAAAGACTTTGCTGGATTAGGACGAGTCTAACACAGGACACTGGCCAAAGATTGTCCATTTGAAGTGAAAGAGTGCCCACTGCCTATTAGGAGGAAGAAAATTCAGGGGTGTTACCTCCTAACTGCTATGAATCTTGCTGTCTGCATCCAGGCCAAAGCATTTGGTGTTGCTGCAAAGGTGCCTCCAAGAAGCTAAGCAGTTGGTACATGCCAAAGCAGAGAGAAAGAAGTGTTGCAATTGTCCTATCTGATTGAACATGCAGCTCTTCCACAGCCATTCCTTACTCATCTCTCTTATATTGCAGCCCTAATAGAGAACCTTTTGCAGTTCTTGTTTCCATCAAGTATATAAATAAACGTGACAAGCTTTTGGAAGCAACCTGTTAGCACTGTCCTTGCATTAGTAGACTACCATGAAGAAATGGCCTCAAGCTTTTAAAACCGAACTAAAAAGGGCCTCTTCAAAGAACTAAACAGTTCAAATGCAAGAATTTCACTCCTGATTAGTGATGCTTATAATGCTGTTCATTAAGTAAGCATGAACTGAAAAAGGCCTTTGATTTGCAGCTGTGCCCTTTCTACTCCACGCCCCAGCAAAATCTTGGGAGTGAGGACCGCTCACAAAGGACTGAAAGTCTTCCAAGTTCTTTTACTTGTATCTAGCAGCAAAAAGAAGTGTTACAATAAGTGTAGAGTGTTATAGCTTTTACAGGTCTTCTATATTTACACACTTTAAGACTCTGGTACTGTACTTTCAGTGGGGACAACTTGCTCCCACTAGATGCAGTGCAGTGGCAAAAAGAGAGGAACAAGGCAATGCACTGTCTCCCAGCTTTACTTTGGTTCCAGAACATGAGGCAGCGCCACTGCATGGAGTGATTGACTATATAAGCAATCACCTATGTGCACAGTGAACTAAGCTCTGATGAACAGGTGGGTTCATCAGCACATTAGGGAATTGCTGATACAATCCATCGTTAAAGTACAGGCCCAGTGCTGCAATCCACAAGCGTGCAGGGGCGTGCAAGATCAATGTGCTTATCGCCCGGAGCTTTTCTCATTCCTGTCTTGAAGCTGCACTTTGATCACCTTAACAGAAGAGCTGACCTTAAGAGAAAACAAGAACAGAAACTGCTATGAAAGACAGCCACAGGCACAGAAAAGCTTCCTGTGCAGCAGCGTTACTCATAGCCAGCTGCTTATGATGAGCATCCGCACTCTCATCAGCTTGTAAGTCAGCAGCACCTGCTCCCCATCATCTTCCTGGAGGACACACACCACAGCAGCACCAAGCTCAGCAGCCCTCTTCAGCATCCAGCTGTTTGCAGTAGGACCCAGCCCACAGGATATGTACTGCAGGGCGTCCCACTGAACGTAAGCATGCCTTATACTACTGCCTATGCTGTGCACTGTGTGTATGTGCAGGAGACACTGGACAGTTACCTCACTAGACCATCACATCTAAACAGAATCAGATTTGAGCAGAATTAGTAAAGAAAACTTTGAGGATATTTCAGAAATTTTTAGCTTTTAAGGATTCAGTAGGCAATACTTCAATCTCTGTGTAGTCCTGAAGCATTGTTTCTGTTTAAGTGCATCTCTTAAGGCACATGCAACAGAAACCAGAGATGACTCTGCTAATCAACCCCAAAGTTTCTTGGATTTTGATTTTAAGACCACATGATAATACTGTACCTGGTGCTCAGCTGAAGAAAATCAGAACAACCGAGGAAACCCATGTACGATTACCACACAATAATAATTCACATGCATATTACAGTTCTTATGGAGTGTTCTATACATCAGTGGCTACAATTCCTATAGATGTGAAAATCTTGACAGATAACACATTTACTGTACTTCCTGACTACCTCCAGTGATAAATAATTTCCCATCCATCCAGTAAAGTTACAATAAACCTAATGTTCTGTTGCGTATTAATTATCAGCTCAACAAGCCATTTAAGCAGGAAAGAAATGCACAGCAAGCTTCTTCCTGCCATCCTGCCTATTTGCTATAACAAATGACTGCAGGGTTTATAACACAGCACATTGAGCAAACCAGGCAGGGTTCCTGAATGCAGCATTGTTTGAAACACATCCCTGCATCTAACTTAGGTTTATTTGTTCTGGCAGTTTCACCACAAGAAGCATGATGGACTAAGGAGGTAATTTTAGGTGACGGAAAGAAACTCTCCCACATCTGTCCTGCACTCCCCAAAGTAATTCCCTGTCTATGGTGTACCAACAAAGCTGGAGCTGAGCCCCCAACATCAATCAGAAGTAACTTTGCCTTTTAATGGGGACTGACTCTAGTGGCTTTTGCTGTATATTGTAACAGAGACACTGATCTTACAATATTTTAAACCAACCTCATATTTGCCTATCTGCTTTGGAAACCATTGCCGTAGGTGACATCACTGAAAACAGTAAAAATTTCATTCCCATCATCCAACCTTGTAATTTTAGGCACAGTAGCACAAACTAGGTATCTTCCTACCTGACCTGTGAACAGAGTACCTGCGTATCTTGACCTAGATTACATCTGCTCAACTTTAATTTGAGCTCAAATACCTACTACCCTCTTAGCTTTGTTTCAAAGTTGCCCTGCAGAATTTGAGTACTTCAAAGAGGAAAACCAGAACAAGCTATTCACATTCTCTTTTTGGCTTTGCAGTAGTCACATCAGCAGAAACCTTCCAATAACTCGTTGTTTCCTCTTCCATAAAATTAAAGATAAAAATTATCCATTTCACTGAATATTGTAAGAATTTTTGCACCAGCTACAAGTTTTTTGATGTAGAGTGGATGGGGCTTTGAGTAACCTGGTCTAGTGGAAGATATCCTGGCCCATGGCAGAGGGGTGGACCTAGATGGTCTTTAAGGTCCCTTCCAACCCAAACCATTCTGATTCTATGAAATATAAGATATAAACATCACACTACAGAAAGTCACGTATGCTGGGGTCCATACAGATTGCTGCTCCTAGAAGACTTCCCAAGTTACCATTGCTCCAATTCCCTTTGACAGCTCTAATCTGATTTTTGGTTTGGAGCACTCTTTCTGGAGGAGAAAATGGCAATGAGCACAAAACACAGATAATGTGCATAATGAAAAGCAGACCTCACTAACATTCTCACTTGTGTGGCAGCATATTGGCATTTTGATTTGCCCTGTTCACAACATCAGTCTGTAGTTCAGCCCTGGAAGTCCCCTTTTTTTTCAGAAGGTTGGGTGTGTGCTGTCAGGCATGCAACAGCTCCCTCGCTGCATCAGTGACGACTTCCTAACTTCTCATTTCGAGGGATTAGAGAACTTCTGTTCTGCAGTACAGATAGCTCCTTAGATACCAGTAGGAATTAAAGAAAATTAAAATTGTGTCTATTCTTTTCCTTTATCTCATTAAGTGCAGTGGGATTTAAATACTGGGAACCACAAACCAAAGACAACACAACAGAGATTTTCCTACTTTCACAGATGTGGTCTTTATTTGATGAGCTCTCTACTGAGCATGAGATCAAGCTAAGTAGACCAGAATCGACTTCCAGCTAAACTCAACAGCTTTTCTTGACTCATGTAGGACTTCACTCCAAAAATAAGACATCTGGCACAAGCTTTGGATGCTTGTGGATGTCATGTTTACTTATTTCTTTCTTTTGAATTCTCACAAATACACACATATGGAAGTGGCATGACATAATTTTGTTACAACCCCATTTTTTTATTTAGTGCGTTCACTTCCCACCATTCCTTACTGATGTTTAAAGTACTTCATCTCAAGGAGAACCTTATTGGAACCCAACAATATAACATATGGTCACATTTCCTGCGCTGTACACAGACTACTTTGGCAAAAGAGCAGATTCATCACAAGATATAAAAAGCACAGGTTCAGAAGGCAAGTTTTGTTATGCATGTATGAGAATCTGGGTTTGTTGGGTTTTTTTTATGCAGCCTATATAGAGTTCAGAATGTCTGTGGCTTGTGCCATAACTGTATCAGGCATTTTCTTATAAGCAACCAAAACCAAGAGATGAATACAGGACAACTTTCCACCTTACATATGACAATGAGAGCTCCTAATGTTCTTCATGAGAGTATTTTCTACCACTTTTCTATATAGTCCTCTATAGTTTAGAGACCACAAGGCAGGGACTGGGGGACCAAAGCCCTTCCCACTGTAAGAGAAGATCAGGTTCATAACCACTGAAGGAACTTGAGCCTTCATACATAAGCCTATGGAACCTGACGAGATGTATCCCAGAGTCCTTGGGAACTGGTTGATGAAGTAGCCAAGCCACCCTCCATGATATCTGAAAAGTCATGGCAATCAGGTAAAGTCCTTTCTGACTGGAAAAAGGAAAACATTGTGTCCATCTTTAAAATGGATAAAAAGAAGGAACCTGGGAACTACTAATCTGTCAGCCTCACCTCTGTGCCTGGGAAGACCATGGAAAAAATCCTCCAAGCAGCTCTGCTAAGGCACATGGAGGGCAGGGAGTAATTCAAGACAGCCAAAAGAGCTTCATCAAGGGCAAGTCCTGCCTCTGACCAACCCAGTGGCCTTCTATGGTAGAATGACTACACCAGTGGACAAAGGAAGAGCTACAGAAGTCATTTATCTGGACCTCTAAAAGGCCTTTGACATGGTCTGCCACAACACCCTTATGTCTAAACTGGAGACATATAACTTTGATGGGTGGACTGTTCAGTAGATGAGGAATTGGTTGGATGCTTGCATATAAAGGGTAGTGGTCAACGGCTGTATATCCATATGGAGACCAATGGCAAGTCGTGTTCCGCAGGGCTCCATGTAGGGGGACCAGTACTCTTCAATGTCTTCATTATGGACAAAGACAGCAAGATCAAGTGCACTCTCAGCAACTTTGCAGAGAGTGTTGTCAACACACCTGAAGGACAGGATGCCATCCAGAGGGACCCGGACAAGCTCAAGAAGTGGGTCCATGGGATTCTCATGCAATTCAACAAAGCCAAATGCAAGGTTCTGTACTTGAATGGGACAACCCCCATCAATAAAGACTGGGGATGAACAGATCCAAAGCAGCCCTGCTGAGAAGGACTTGGGCATGCTGGTGGATGAGAGGCTGGACGTGACCCAGCTATGTGTGCTGGTAGCCCAGAAAGCCAATCAAGTCCTGGGCTGGATCAAAAGCAGCGTGGGCAGCAGGGCAAGGGAGGTGATTCCGTCCCTCTACTCCACGCTCATGAGACCCCACCTGGAAGGCCACAAAAATGAACAGAAGGCTGGAGCACCTCTCCAATGAAGAATGGCTGAGAGAAATGCGATTGTGCAACCTGGAGAAGAGAAATCTTCTGGAAGACCTTATGGCAGCCTTCCAGTACTTGGACGGGGTTATAAGAAAGAGGAGGACAAACTTGTTACCAGTGAATGTTGTGACAGAACAAGGGGTAATGGTTTTAAACTAAAGAAAGGTAGATATTGACTTAATCTAAAAAAGAAACTCTTTACAGTGAGGGTGGTAAAGCACTGGAACAGGTTGTCCAAAGAGATGGTAGATACCCCATACATACATACCAAGAAATACTGTGCATATACTACTTTAACTGCAAAATTCAAACTGGGGTAAAAGGATGAAGCATTAGACTAGAAGCAGAGAATCTGATTTCCTTCTGTGGCTCCACTATAGTCTCGAAAGGCAACAGAAATCATTCATATCTGTGTAAAGTTTTCTAAAATTAAGACTTCTCTGCAGGAGTGGGTAAAAAAAAAAAACAACAACAGTTCATCTGTAAGTAATATCTGCAAAATGCAGGTAGGTAATGGGTTAAAAGCTCTCAGCCTATCAAATAAACATAGGTGATGGCCAGAGCCCATCTTCATTAAATAATTTTTCTTATCTCATGAAACAACCAGATTAAAAAACCCAAGACATTTTGGAAAAGGAAAATGTGCAGGTCATAATTGTTCTAAAAAAAAAAAAAACCCAAACCAAATCCATAACAAAGAAACCCTACTGCTCTTAAAATAACTCTAAGAATCAAATAAAAAAATATGTACTCAGAAAAGTGAGAACTTAACACTGGCACATAGAAAGGAATACATTTCCCCTACGGCCTCTGCAAGTCCATTTCAGTGCTCCTGATATGATTACTCCCACCTTCAACTTTATATTGTCTTTCTTAAGCTGGAAATCAGCTCAAATATGGAGACAAAAGGAAGCAGTAATATTCAACTTCTGGCTGAAGCTATAGCAATCAAAATTCCTGTCTTGGCTAAACTAGATTTTAAAAAGGCCCCAGGTGCCAGAGTTGCATAAAAAATTCAGCATTTCACTGAAACTACAGTTTGTATTGAGCCATCATATTTGTTGAAAGCTACCTGAAATACAATTGGACCATAGTCAATGGCCAAGAAATCAAAATTATGATAGTGCATGCAAATGAAACAAGCTCTAAAATTATTTTCCAGGCATTAACACATTTCTTTGTGATTAGACTTTTAGCATTTCAATATTTTCATTTGGCAATGTTGAGAGGGAGATCCAAATGACACCAGTTTACTGTTCATTTTAAAATGAGGCTGTCTGAATCTGTGGCCAAATTAGTTCCTTTGTAACATTTTTTTTCTTTAATATTTATTATTATAATTTAACATTTAGTGCTTGCTCAGGTAAGGAGGGGAAAGTAGATAGGGACAGCTTCAGAATTTGAAATAATCCTTGCAATACTGGTCTCTACTTTGAATCACCACTGAAAATACAAGGTAGCTACTTTTCAAAGTTAAAACAAAGAAAAAGGAGAGGCTGTTCTTCAGAAAAAACAGACTAGTATATTTGGCAGGCAAAACACTTAACAATAACAACAGAGGTAGGGGAATTGTGTAATTCTGTTTTACATCATATCAGGTTTCCAGGTGAATTTATAATTAGATACAGTTAATTCAAATTTGACCAATACTGGATTTAATAAACTCTTATGTTCGCTACTAGCCTTTAATAAAACTGCATGGCAACACGAAGTAATGGAGGTAATGAGGGACATCATGAAAATAGTACAAGTCAAGCTGATAAACTCCTCTGTACATCACAATACAGCTACTCTTTTCCCAATGCCTGATTTTGCTTAAATAGAGAAGAACTAAGAGATGTGCTGAGTGTTATCGGAAAGCCATTGTCAAACACTATTTAAAAAAAAAAAATCAAATGCTAGGGGAGCAAAGGTTTCAGCAGGGTCAGCTGCTACACCTGAGCTGGCAGAGAAGCACCAGGACAGCAGTCCCTGCTTCCTAAGCTCCAGTTCTGCTAAGTGGCACGGCCACCTGCCCGTTGCTGCCTGCCAAATGTATGTCGCTACTAATTATAACTAGTTCAAATACAGAAGAGTAAAAAGAAGCAGGGAGCCCATCATTACACAGAAACACTAAGAAGCATGGCCTTGTTTTGCCTACATGAAAGGCAGATTATTTCTCATTCAGTAGCAGCATAAGCAGATTCCCACTAATTCCCATGTAGCCAGTCCAGTGACTCTCCGCAACAAAACTCCCACAGATCCTGTTTTTTCTCTCAGAATAGATTTATTAGTTAGGTGCTAATAAATGTGAAGCCCTTGATTCCTTGCATTTTATCAGCTGAATAATTTGGGTTCAACATCCTGAATATCGGGTGGCCTTGTTCTGTTTTACCCAGCAACTTTCTGAATTCTGTAATAAACCAGTAGCTCTTTGAACTGTTCAGCTCCAATATCCTACTCTTCCACCTGGATGCCAGTCACTAAAATAATCACCAGTGGTTCCAAGTATTCAATTTCTCCTTATCTTTGAGTCTTTGAGTATGACGATGCCAGTCTCATGTCTAGGAAGACACTCAATGTGCTACGTGCACACTGTCAATACATTTTTTGTTTGCTTTTCTACAAAGAAGGAACAATTTCTATAAGGTTTATTTCCTCTATCAGACACAGGACTATGGAACAGCCCTTATGACTGTGTACTTGTATCTCATGGGCAAGACACAATTGAGACACAATGGAGACAGGGACAAAGAAATGTTTCCAGGGTGATAGCATGCACTGCAGTCATGCAGTACAGCCGTCTTCCATTCTGCTGATTCCAAGCACAAAGAAACACAGCATTCCCCCCAGCACTTACAACAGTACAGACACAAAGTATTGAGACACTCGGTGTCACTGCTTTTCCTCAGCTCCTCAGCTCCAAGCACATGGTGGCCACTTCCTTGCCCTGCACCTTCCACTATGCCACAATTTCTCTCCTGGTCTTCAGCACCTGGCTTGATACGAACAACAGGAGCTGCCACCGCCTGTCATAATGGGAGGAAATATGCAGGAATATGGGAGACCAACTGCCCTGCAGGGACCAAGGTCAGTCAAGAAGCAGGGGGAGCAGGTGCCATAGGTGCAAAGATTCCCCTGCAGCCCATGGTGAAGCAGCTGTACCTCTACAGCCCATGGAGGTCCATGGTGGAGCAAAGATTTACCTGCAGCCCATGGGGGACCACACACCAGAGAAGGTGGATGCCCAAAGAAGGCTGTAGCCCCAGGGGAAGCCTGTGTTTGAGCAGGATACTGGCAGGACCTGTGGACCCATGGAGAGAGGAGTCCATGCTGGAGCAGGTTTGCTCACAGGACTTGTAACCCCATGGGGAACCCATGCTGTAGCAGTCTGTTCTTGAAGGATTGCCCCCCATGGAAGGGAGCCCCCCCGGAACAGTTTTTGAAGAGCTGATGCCCTGCCCGAAGAAATCGCATTGGAGAATTTTGTGGAAGGCTGTCTCCTGTGGGAGGGACCCCACAGTGGAGCAGGTGAAGAGTGTGACAAGGACTCCCCCCAAGGAGGAAGNGGACTTGTAACCCCATGGGGAACCCATGCTGTAGCAGTCTGTTCTTGAAGGATTGCCCCCCATGGAAGGGAGCCCCCCCGGAACAGTTTTTGAAGAGCTGATGCCCTGCCCGAAGAAATCGCATTGGAGAATTTTGTGGAAGGCTGTCTCCTGTGGGAGGGACCCCACAGTGGAGCAGGTGAAGAGTGTGACAAGGACTCCCCCCAAGGAGGAAGAAGAAGCAGAGAAAACATTTGAGGAGCTGATCACAGCCCCCATTCCTCATCCCCCTGTGCTGCTGGGTGGGGAAGAGGTAGAAAGATCAGGAGTGAAGCCCAGGAAGAACACACGGGTGGGGAGAAGGTGTTTTTAAGGTTTATCTCTCATTAGCCTAGCCTGATTTGACTGGTAATAAATTAAATTATTCTCCAAATAGAGTCTGTTTTGCCTGTGACAGTAATTGCTGAGTGATCTCTCCTGTCCTTAGCTTGACCCACAAGCCTTTTGTCATATTTTCTACTCCCTGTCCAGCTGAGAAAGGGAAGAAATAGAGCTGTTTTGGTGGGCACTTGGTGGGATACCAGGGTCAACCCACCACAGCGTACAGCTTATTTCCTTCCCTATAACCCTTTCCGTGCAACAAGCCCCAGGAATACACACCAATACTGATCAATACCCATCAATGAAATGGGCCATTTCATTAGCAACAGAGCTCTGGAGGCAGCCTCTCTCACTGTGAGTTGGCTGGATGCCACCACAAGCTGCTCCTAAGTTCATCCTCTGTAACTTGATGCATCACTGGCAGACAGGATGAAAAAGGCAGGTAGATTGTGTTCATTCTATCATCAATTTTACTGTAAAAAGGCAACTTGGGAAATAAAACATTTTTCAATTTCTCCTTTTAATATGTGAAATTCAAGTAAAAAAGTAGATGGTTTTCTAGCATACAAAGGCATATAAGTCACAAAGAAGATGACAAGCACTATTGATGATAGGATTCTAGCAACTTTCAATATTACTGTATTGGTTTTGGACCTGACACTGACTCAGCCCACACAATAGCTGAAAACAACAGCCAGAAAACCAGGAGCTGAACACACTATAATTCTCTGCTTCCATATTTCTAAGTACCAGGTTCAGGAGTCAAAGCCATAACTCATTTAAGGTCTACTTCTGGCCTCTCATGCAGATAACTGCTTCAAGCAAAAAGCACCGGATAATGAAAAGTTGTGGGGGAGGAGAAGCAGTGATTTAGAGAACCAAGTTAACATGCAAAAACGAAGCCAGGCAATGAAACTATCAAGAGGTTGCCATTGACCAGAATCAATCAGTGGCAGACAAAAGACATCTCATATGAGGCCAATTGGAGGTGACAAAGAAAAACCTGCTTTCGAAAGGACTCCTGGAACAGGCCACCCTTGACAGCCACAAGAGAAAGAAAGCCTACAGAGGCATCAGCACAACTCTTTGCTGTGTGGCAAGGGCATGCCCAGCAAAACAAACTGCATAGGTAATTCCCTGCTCCAAAGACCCCTCAATCTCTGTAAACCCCCAGGACCTGCACCCAGTTATGAACTTGTTCTTGTTTCAGTGCTATTCTGGAGTTGGGAGGCCTGGGGTCTGTATCATCTGTATCATGATCATTCCTGTTGGCAAACAGCCACTTCAGTGAACTGCTGGGGTCTTTTCTGCAGAAGCAAAATCACATCCTTTCATTCTTGAAAATGGAATAAAGAAAAGAATAGACAATTGTACAACAATAACTAAAGGTAGAAAAGAAACTGCGATTGGGCATGGCTAATGCTGAGGATGGTTAAAAAATAGACAGATAAGACATGGGGGGAAAGGTAGCAAAAACAAAACAAAAAAAGGAAAGGAGAAAAGACCTGCAGGGTAATCAGATAAGGATATAGCAAAACAGAAGTCCTGGAGAAGAGCATAAGAAAATAGCCTGTGCAAAGGAAAAAGGAAAATGAGAATGAAAACAGAAAAGGAGACATAAATAAAATTAAAAGCCAAAAGAGCAGATATTTGGGCAAGAATAAAGAGGAAAATTGAACTGTGTATCAATGTCCTTACAGTGCACCCATCTTTGAGTACATCAAACAGTAAGAGTTTCAGCCTGGATGCCTTTGCATCTCATTTGCACTGTTTTGTTGCATTTGTTAAGACAAAGCTAATCCTCTGTGTATTGTTCCCATTTGAAATTAGAAGCAACTTTTTAAAATGTTGAACAATGCAGCAGAAGAGAGATAAGCCTTTTATCTGCCATGCTCAGCTGCAAGCCTCACCAAACAACCACATTTCACTGTTAGAGCAGCTCAAGTAAATCTAAAAGCTTAACTGAAATCTCAGAAACCAAAAATCTATCACAGCACCAGAGAGCATGAAAACATACAGGCAGGAGAAGCAAGTTGGAGCTTTTCCAATATGCTGCAGACTGCTGACTCTTTCAGACTGTTACACAGAGTGGTTCTGCAACAACAGTTTTTCACCTGTGATTCATTTTAAACAATAGATCTGAGCCTACGTAAGAGTTACTTACCTAGTTTACGATGAATGTTCCTGAATAAGTGCGTAAAGGAGAGTTAAAAAAAAAAAAGTCATTTTAAAAACCTGAAAGGTTTGCTTTGGAAGCGCATCCTCTGATTGCCTCTGCTTACAGCTTTTTGATTTGCATAACAGAGCAACACAGTCTGCCTGAACTGGACTTCTCTCTGCTGAAATTAAAACCCTACAATGCTAACCAACAAATCCAGTCTGAAGTAACCTCTTCAGAAAGCACACTGTGTGTGGACTTGTGAAAGTAGTCCAGGACTACAGACTATAATTTAGGTCAGAAGGGACCTCTAGAGGTCATCTACTCCAGATGCCATCACCACCAGTTTAGGTTGCTCAGGGTTTTGTCAGCTAAACTCCACAGACTCTCTGGCCAATCTGTTCTAGTGTTTAAATATCCTAATTCTGAAGTCTTTTTCATGAAATTTAATTGCATATTCTTTTTTAGCAACGTATGACTTTTGGCTCCTGTCTTGTTAGCATGCAACTCTAAGATGACTCTGTTGCTATCTTCTCCACACCCTCCCCCTTAGATAGCTGAAGAGAGCAGAAAGATCCCCTTCAGCATTCCCTCCAGAAGCTTGAAATTTCGAATGTGCACCTGCAATAGTTTCCACTTTCAGACTGTTACACGGTGTTAACATTTTCAATTTTCCTGTCAAAAGCATTTAGTAATCAGCAGACCCCTGGTGTCAGCTGCTGCTTGCGCGGACCTGCTCCCGCCGCACACGGGTACTTGCTGATGCAGACCCAGCCCTGCCCTGCCAGTCTGTGTGCACTGAGCACAAGGGCAGCATGCCCAGGAGCACTGCAGAGCACTTACACAGGTATGGGTTTTGGCTTGGCTAGAA
This sequence comes from Pachyramphus minor, assembly GCA_013397135.1. Taxonomy (NCBI): domain Eukaryota; kingdom Metazoa; phylum Chordata; class Aves; order Passeriformes; family Tyrannidae; genus Pachyramphus; species Pachyramphus minor. The sequence continues at coordinate 404,061 of VYXB01006395.1, forward strand.
GCCCTAAGAAGCTTAATTACATTAGCCCAAATAAGTCATTCAGCAAAACCATTCCAGCAGACAGCCAACAAATACGCCCTTGAATACAAACTCATCCCTTCAGTACTGGTTCTGAATAGGAATCAAGGAGAATTAAAAATATTTCAGATCTTACAAGCACCAGTCTGAAATGACAGTTGTCTAGATGCCTGGTGGGATTTTGTCACTGCCACAATTTCATGGTCATCCTCAACCTCAACAGTCACACATAGCTAATGTGATACAGTTCTGAGTCATCACTACTTTTTTATGTTTAAAATCTCAGTAGCTTCCAGCAGCAACTAATTGCTTAATAATTCCACCACAGAAGATGCCGTAAGGGATTTACAGTAATTAATAGAAGCTAATCTGCTTTCTGCCTTGAATTATCACTCCTGCATATGAACTAATGAAGTAGTAACTGACCCCCAAGCTCCAGAGCTGCAAATACAAAGCTGAGTTCTGTGCTACCTTTTCCATGGTCCTCGGGAAAGGTGTCAACTTTGTGCAAGACAGTTACAGAAAAAAAATTCTTTCCTTTTCTTTAAAGAAGCTGAAAGAGGACAGTTGCATTCATCAACTCTTCATCCATCACCTTCCTGTCACCTTTCAATTTATTTCTGTCACTGGGAGGAAAGGTGTGTAAATGAAGCTCATAATCATGAACCTGGTGACTATAACCACAATCCACTCCACTGCTAATCTTTTAGAACACCTCTCCCAGATTTATTTACCTTTGCAATAAAACTGAGAAGTTCACAGAATTAGCTGCATTTGCAGGGCTTTCTTTACTCTGTACTGATGAATATCATGAGCAGACAGTTATACTGGGGGGGTAAAAAACTCTGTAAGTCAGACAGTCCGAATCAGCTCAACTTTATGTTTCACTTATGCAGGCAACATACATCCTGCCATTCATCAGACCCTGCATTACTTAGGTGTACTCATCATTAGCGAGACAGGCAACAGGAAAAAGAAGCCCTCCTTTCTCTGCTTGACCCAGCCTGTCATCCAACAGGCATAACCTTGCTAACATACCGAATGCTTCTCCATTGACACTAGCTCAAAGTTTCTGAAGAGTGAGATGATACACTTGCAGACATGCCAAGCGAGTTGAGCCCCCTTCCAAATCACAAACCAGTTTTTCTTAAATGATGAAAAGGTAGCTGCAGAGCTATTAGGCTCATTTTAATGGAAAGCAGCTGTAAATGATGGCATGTATAATTAGTAAAGGAACGCCACAAATATTTAGATAACAAAACTACAAACAACCTCTGTGATGACAAAGGTAAGAGTGATAACCAGCCATGATTTAAAACAAACTAATTAGGTCCAATAAATTTATTCTTTTTCTGGATAAAGAACATAGGAAATTTACTAAGTCTGGTCATGAGCAAAACATAGTGGGACAGAGTGCAGCTGCAGAAATGTCAAACTATCCTCACAAGGTTATACTTGACATTCTGGGGGAAATGCAAACAACAGAAACTTGGAAGAAGAATTCCTAAGTGTCCTTAAAGAGCTATAATTAGTTATTGCAGGTCAAAACTATACCAAACAGCAGGATGGTGGCAAAAACAAAAGGAAAGCAAATTCTGCCTCTTAAACTTTGCCATTAAGTGAAGGGAATAAATGACAGGCACCTCAAAATTCAGATGCCAATACAGTGTTCTGGAACAACCTAACACAGTAATAATCATATTGTTATGCAAAGCTGTACTGATTCTTCTGTGCTTCTTCTTTTAAGTTATGGAATGAAATCTTGCCCTTCAATGCAAATTCTGCTTCAGCTTCAATTCAGTTTCATCTATGAGTTTTAATTTGAGTTGTCAGGAAAAAAAGATTTTTACAGATTTTTAACATTTTAAGTCTTATCATTGTAAGGGGGAAAAAACCAGAACACAAACCAACCTGCTGTATTACCATGGGCATTGATTTGTGGTGTAGCTACAGAGCTTCTTCAATATTGCTCCAAAAGTCAAAACAGAACTTCGTTCTACAAGAAAAATGTACTTGCCCTCTATCTGAAGTGACAAAGATGATTATTTCTAATGAAATATATTTTAAAATAGATGGGTTTTAGTAGAACTCACTCAAGAGTCCCCAGAAATCACAACTCACCTGCCCCTCACTCAAATCTAACATTGTCAAGCTGTTTTTTCACTTGCTGAAGAATCCAGGCTAAGACATAACCTGTCCTTCAGTGTCACAGGGTATAAACTCTTTGTTGAGATAAAAAGCTCTATGCCATGTCTCCAGCAAGCTGGTTTCTCCTCCTTTTTCAAGGGAAAAATGCCATGCTATTAGAACTAGATTAAAAGAAACCGCAACTCAATTGCCAGACAAGCAGTGTACATTTATGATCTGGAGGCCAGAATGGAGAGGCTGTCTGCTCAGTGGCATCAACCAGGAATATCCTATTCTGTAGTAATTCTGGCACTTTAAATTGAAGACTCCTTAGTTTGGAATTTTGCCATTACTTTTCTACACAGATGAGCTGTAAGAATCACCAAAATTAGAAGCATTGCAACAGAATGATTATTTTAAGAAACAGAAATTGGTAGCATGACAAATTAAGAGATAAAAACCCAGAAAACTAATCACTTTCATAAAGAAAAAAGATGAAAACTTGGAATATGCCCATAACATTTCAGATAAGTTAAGTGGGAACAGCAAGATGCACAGTGAATTTACCATTGAAAACTACTCCGATTTTAGATTAAAGGTTTTAGTTTAAGGTTTTGTGTGTTTAGGAACATATGTATCTATTTGGATCATAATTACATCACTGCTAATATTCAATTCCTATTTAATGTCCTCCTTTTTCCTAAACAAAACTGTAGCTTAATATTGGTCTAATGAAAAGGTATGTTTTCAGCTCATGTTCATTAAGCGAATGCAGTAATGACCATGTGAGCGCTCCTACTCTAGAGCTCAGTAAAACTGATGCCAACAGTGGCATAAGCAAACCTGTTCCTAAACTGTTCAGCATAAACTGAAATGTTCAGTAAGAGTCTCTTTACAAAAGCTCTGGGACTGTCATTAGAGCTTCTTGAAAGCCAAGTACCTGACTACACTTGTACAATAAACCTTGTTTATCTTCATTACCTGAAATTAGCCTATGGTAAAATGATGTCAGGCAAGTATTTGACCCTCCTTCTTTAGTCAATGGGAAGACAGTTATATTCAAACCAATTCTGCATGGGTTTCATCAATTAAATTGAAATGGAAACTCTGAACTTCAAATTACCCCAATTCAACTGGAGCAAAATCATGTCACAGAGATTTCAATGAAATATAAATATTACATTTCTGTAGATCACTGCACATGTGGACATACTTGAAGATTTCATATTGGTCCTGTTCGCTTCAATAAAACAATTTGGAAATTTGGTGAGGAGTGAGATAGATAATTTCAGGTGCCAAGACATTATGGAGTCATCAGAGGACTAAGTTCTAGAGTTCCTAAAACAGTGGAGAAACCTGCTCAGTTCCCTACAGAAACAGTGTGAATGATGAAAGCAATGCAAAGCACTGATGCCATCCTCAACAGATATTGCACCAATCCAGTGCTCAACAGGGCTAAAAATCTGAGTATGCTGATTGCAGTTCACACAAAAGTCCTCCCTGCTCCTCCAGTATCTACAGATATTTGGTAACACCTTTGTGAATGTAATTCATTACATTGAAATCTCCTTTTGTGCTTCTTAAACCCCATTACTTATTTACTTTCTTCTGAATACATTATCTAAAAAATTATGCTAGTAGTGCCAAATACATCAAAAACCTTATCCCTAAATCGCTACTCAGTCTATTCAGGCAGTTGTCTGCTCTTTCATGCCCTCAAACTAGTCTGCTTCTGCTATATCAAGGAGATATTGGGATTGGGAGGGGGATGACCCACAAAACTCATGATATCCTAAACAGTCTCTGATTTATGACAGCTACTGCAGAGCAATGTTACTGTCAGTCTGCCTGTCAGCCCAGAGTGATGGGCCACCCATCACACATCCTCTAGCCCAGAGTGAATTCTGATGACTTTCAATGATCACCAGTAAAAGCCAAAACTGTCAAAAGCAACAATCTAACAAAGAGTTTACAGAAATAAGAGTAGTCACAAAATAGTCAAGCATTTAATTCCTCCTTGGAAAAGACTGAGAAAAAGGATTTAAGGGGATTAAAATACGACCAAATGAATAAAATAAGGGTAACATTCTTGTTTCCTGCCTTGCAAGTACAGTGTCTGCTAAGCACTAAGCCTCACTAACATCTTGTGTTATTTCAGGAAAATGTAGGTGTTGATGGAATCAAACTCATGTATGTTTTCCTTGGAGCCAGCTCTGCTAATAATAATGACAGTAAAGGCTCAACCCACTAGCTGGTTCATTGGTTCATTTGTTGAGTGAATTAGGGGAAGAACATGCAGAAAGAGATATTTCTAAGGACAGTGTATATTTGTAAAAATTTGAGATGACTGAATATGGTTTGGCTTTTATTCCAGATGACATTATTTGTAGGAAAAGACATACTTTTTGACCCTTTCTAAGAGTTTTGCATTCTTTTTAAGGTAAATGAAAGAGGAATGCAGCCAAAAGGTGTTATACTTTGTGATGTTTCACTTCGAAATGGTGGACTAGCAGAGAAAACAGTCAACCTGCACACAATAAAATAGTATTTTTTGATTTAAAAATAAAGTAATAAAGAACAAATGGTCAGAGGTGAATTTTACATCTTTCCTAGGCCTTAGCTGGACTTTATTAAACTACAGTAGAGTCTATTGCATTCTGCAGTCTTCAGCCTGCTGACAGCTGTTGTGGGTTACAAACTTCAGCAGGAACTGAAAAAGCTTTACAGTTGCACTAACCTCCATCAGCAATAAAAAAGTTGCCTTCATTAATGGACAGTCCGATGAGCTGTTTCTCTCCTGTCCACCCAACAACTTCTTTTAAGAGAAACAACTTTGACAAGAAAAAACCCTGTTTCCAGCTGTAGTGGGCTTGAGAGCTTTGACTGCTGAAGTCACTTTTGCAGGCTAGGTACCTTTCTCTAGATTACACTAACAGTGATCAGAAAAGATTATGTTTGCACTTAAAATAAAAGTCAGCATGCACACATTTCTTAGCACCCTCTGTGTTTTGGCCACTCAGTGCCTACAACAAAATCAAGTATTAACTCAAACTAAAGCTTTTACCATAAAAAGTGGTCTTTCAAACGAAGTGTTCCTGGATATCTATTGGATCTGTTAATGGAATTCATGGTTATGTGCTGCTATACGTATCAAAAAGGATTATACTATAAACTACCTTGATGCACTTCCTTACCCCTGGCCTCACGAACCTGCACCCAAAAGACATGTCTTTTCCAGATGACTGTCAACTATCAAGAGAGAGCTGCCAACAAAGTCAGAACAGCCATGGTGCCTGAAAGTGTTGAAGAAGAAATGAAGATAAGAAAAGTTCTTTTAAAACTTGGAGGAGAGGATGAACAAGAACTCAGACAAAGTCAGAACAGCAATTCCTTGGATATATTAGTGTCTCAGATTCCAGATACCAACAACTGCAGAGGTTCAGCTCTTCACCAGAGGCTCGGAACTGCTCCTGGTGCTAGAGGAGCTGATTTGTACCCAACCTTTTACAAAGCATTAAGAAAAACCCCAAAAACCCCCAAAGCCAAAATGCCAAGAAGAAAGCCCATAACTGCACAGTTCGTACTGGCTGTGCTGCAGTGCCAAGGTCAGCTACCTTGCTGGGGTTATCCTTGGCAGTTGTGTCAGTGCCAGCTACACAAGCTAAAGCAGCCAAGGGTAAACATGAATTTGCACTCTGCTTTTACAAATTAAAAGTGTTGTTCTGCATTACATTTTCAAGTAGATATAACTTATTCAATCAACAGAATGTGGTCTTGCAGCAAACTGCTGATCCCACTGGTAGCTTGCAGGGCATGACACACCATCTACTTTGTGCTACTTTACAACCAGACTTTTTGCTCCACAAACCATCCCAGAAAAAGGAACTGAACAACAGCTTTTCTCCAAGCAAAGAGTGCGAGCCTAGGAAAGGAAATCTGCAAAGACAGAGTAGGCGTCAATGAAGGTCTCTCTTTAAGGTTTATTTTGCATAAATTTGAATTATGAAGAAATGCTTAGGCCAGACCTTTTTCTTAGCTGGATCTGTCTTGTTTCCCTTTTTTTTTCCTGTCCTCCCTTATAGCCACTGTCTACTTTTAATCACCACTGGAGCTTAAACAGGAGCTGAGAATACAGCTCTATTCCTTCAGAACAGCAGTCAAAAGAATACTAATTAGTTTTTTGTCTTTTGTTGTTCTCTCGCTTTCGTTGTAGTTAAGCCAAAATATCTGACTCCTTTGTCAATAGCAGAAGAGTGCAGAGACCAAACACATATATGTAAGATAAAGAAATAATTACTGCCTCCTTGGTTCCATAATGGAAATTAAATCCTGCTGTTTCAGGGAGGTGTAACATTATGTACCACCCTACACAATCATGCAGTACTGCCCAGCAATTATGTCCTTCCCTTTGCATGGGGGTATTCACTGTACTCAGTCAGCAACACATCCACTGACCAGATTTTCAATGAGGCCAAGAAGCTTTTACCCTGTCAAGAGTTTCCCCTGTCCTACTAAGAGAGAAGCAAAAGGACCACATTTGCACAGCCTTGCCCCTCCCAGCTTGCACTGCCCAGACTGAGGTGTGTACTGGCTCTCACTGTAAAAAAGCTTTTGCTGTCCTGAACTCTCCAAACCTGGACTGTTCATTACACATTTTTGCCTCAAGCATCTGGTTCTGGATGCTAACAAGATACTACATGTTACCACAAGATGACTGATCTTCAAGTTGACAATGTACTAAAACTTGGTCCACATGATAGTCTGACACAATGCTGAAAGTACATTTGCATTTAAGACTTCTGAGGGTCTTGAGCCACAGTTTGCTTGTAAAACCCAAATTAGTCCCATCTAACTAACAAATACTGCTTTCTCTGTTTCTTCTGCATGCTCATCCAAGAAAAATGAAGACAGACCCTCCAAGTCTAGCATGAAACCCCTCTTCTCAACTGGCAAGATGAGCCACTATCAGTGTATCACATGGCTGTTCTGCCACAAGCTATTAATTACAGAGCTCAAATTGTAACCATTATGTTTTCATGGAAGGAGGATTTAATGAATAGTATTCATGACTCCTGATTTCTCCATCTACTTGTGTCCCCAGTTTAATATGCAACATTAGCCAAATCACATTTTGGAGATTGTATTAAACCGGTCACAATAATGTTTACGCACCTCAGTGAGAACTATGGGGGCTTTTGGCATATGGACACAAAGAAGGTGCTAAATATAGTCATCTGTTATCATTGAATTATGAGTCAAATAATGTTGAAAGGTCTTTGGGGGTATACTGATGGTTTTCCATCAGGCTCTAGTGATAGCTTTCCTCTGAGGATCTTGATAATGCTCCTTTTGGCTATATGCACCAACTTACAGGGCACTTTCTTGTATTAGTCATGCAGATCTTCTGTTACTTCTGATGAAATGGTAACCAATCCGTGCAAGAAAATGCTTTGAAAGCAAACCTCATTCTGCTAGGATATCTTTAGCAAGTCTATGAATAAAACCAGCTAGGGTAAGACTGCTTTTGCTACTGTAAGTAATACACAAACTGCCAGGCAAATACTCCTCCTGGCACTTCCAGATGGGTGTGACAAAACCAGAACGTTTTTCATAGCTTTTATGCTATCACTGTCGTCTCAAGTGGCTAAACTATTGACAAGAGCAAGAGTTCAGTGTCCATGATATTGCTGAGTTCATGCTAAGCAACTTTATCCAAACCCTTCTTCCCAGTTCTATACCAGAGGCAGGGAAAAAACTATCAGGTGCTACAAACTCTTGGTTGCTCCCAACTGGAAAAAATTTGAACTTAAGCCAAGGTGAAAGACTGTACATTCCACTAGCAGTTCTCTAAAGTTTTTCAGCATTTCATTTTCCATATTTGTACAGGGTGACTGTTCTTAAACATTTAAACATGCCATTTGGCCAGGAGTGAGCAAATTGTCACCCATCTCAATGCTAGAGGGAAAAATAAGATATCCAGCAACTGGACTTCATCTGCAATGAGTGGTGCCCTTATCATGAAGATTATCTTGTTGCAGATGTATATTTTAATTTCCTATTTGCTGCACTAAAAATGTAACTGAGGCAGTTTTCATACACAGCAATGAAGGCATACATAAAATATTGTCAACAACAGACGTGCTAGAACAAGGATCACTGTTTCAAGCATTTCAGAACAAAGGCAACAGCAACAGGCACAACATTAAGATTCTTTGATAAGCTGGTTTTCAACTATTTTGATACAAACTGCTTGTTAAACAGAAGATGCTTTCACTACGAATGATAGACATGGGAGCTGGTAAAGCATTATAGTCACAAGATTCAAGTTTGAAACATCTTCAATTATTTGCAAACTATTTCTCACTGCAGGATACCCATGAACCTGCAGGTAATGGAATACTTAGAATTTTCTTTCCATGTTAGGAACTACTAAACAAGATGTCTTTCCTTCTGAACAATGCAACTACTTTAATAACACTTGACTACAATTTCTGAAGAGGTAAAAACCCCTCTCCCACAACAACACTCCACACAAGTACAAAGATTTTTTGTTCAATTGAGATGCAAGATAAATCTTTATTCAGACATGAAAGTCCTACCATTGGGAGAATTTTTATGGATACTTTGTATCATAATACACAAGTCATTCTTCTCCCAGGATTGTTTCAAAGCCTAAGTTAGAATTTGCAGAAGGATTATTACATTTGATAGGAGGCTTAGCTTTGGGTCTAATAAAAACCACATGAAAGAGAGCAGAAGTAATAAAAATCAACAGTCCAATGTTCTTACATGGTTTGGAGCATTGATGTTAACAATACAAAAAATGCATCCTGTTATTTACCAGTTTTCGGTGCAAGCTACAAAAATAAGGAAGCAGCTTTATAAGAAAAATCAAACTAACTAAATCAGTTATTAACAACAGAGCCTATTTTCTGCTTAAGATGATTAAATAAGGTGTGCTATTCTGTAACTACAAATGACTCACACCATTTATTGCTCACCCACAGAATGGACAGGAATGCACAGGTTTGGCAGCTTGACAGAGATTTGTGCAAAATCTCTGTCAGGTATCTCAACAGCTGTCAGAAATAAAACGGATCTTGTTAAAGCATGGATGCCTAAGACATTTGTAACAGGCTTTTAAGTTAACCTACCAAGAGTGAAAATTCAACACCTACGAAGACAACTGCAACCTGGCAAGTCACAACCAGGTTTTGGTTCTCCTTATATTAGGATATTTAGAAATAATAAGTGTGAAATGAGAAAGATAAAATGGAAGATGGTGTATTAAATAAAAAATATCCTAATATTTGAAATCCATAAATTTCTTGGAAGAAACAGTCTTGAGGAATTTCTCTGCTCTGAAATTTATATTTCACTACAGAATGAACAGCAAGAATCAGATGTAATCTGTAACAATAACTGTGAATGCTTACGATGATCTCTGACTTTAAAACTGGATTTAAGCCATTAATATTTCTTGCATTTATTTAGTCCCATGTCTCAGGTACATTCTGTTATACACATGTGTATATGCACTAACAGAAAATTGTAATATTTCTAGGATTATTGAAGTTAAGTCTGTGAACTGTAGCGTTTAGTACATTAATTCTATCTAGTCTCATGGAGCTGAGGCACACCTGAACCATGTACCTCAAAACCATGTATTCAAATGGCCATCAGAGATCACACCCATGATAGGACTAGAGAGCGCAGTGTCCCAGGGGTGCAGACAGAACTGAGGCTTTAGGAGTCAAAGACAAAAGATATCTCTCCATTTTCTCTGGGCAAGACAGTGCCCAAAGAGATGAAAGAAGAGGTAGAGCCACCTTCCCTGCTTAACTATCCTTTACAGACGCTTCCCTGCTTAACCATCCTCTGCAGGTAACACACTAAACAGCAAGACTATCAACAACTGCTACAACACTGAGCAAAAAATCCATCTGTTTAGGAAGGAGACACACTTCTGCCATGTCCTTAGGAAAAGCAGAGCTGTTTGCTCCATCATATGGTGCCATTTCTCCCATGGTTTGACGAAGTCCACGTGAAGTTTGCTATATTCCAAGTTCAGCATGAACTTAAATCCCAACTGTGCACAGCTTCAGATCTTTGTTAGCTGGTGAAAAGTGCACTAAGAAAATATGCCCCAATGTGCAATTTAGTAGTAGATGGAATGACAGGAACTAGAAGACATTATACAGAACTGTCAGCACTTATGAGAGTGTGAGTCTACAAATTCTATGTCCTTCTATGTATGTACTTCTATCAAGTACAATGTGTGTTTCTTTCACTCTCTCAAAAAAAATACCCCAAACAAAAACCTTATCCCTAAATCCAACAGTCAACACAATGAGACAAAGCCTAATCAAATCAGCTTATTTCTTTTCATGATTCTTGTACTGTTAGTTTCCCTATTCTTTAAAACAGCATCTATTTAAAGATCGATGGTTGCAAGACATTCAGAGATTAAAAAAAAGATGCTAAAATAGTTGAGATTACTATTTTTGTGAGTGAATCTGTAACAAAATTACAGACAAAACAGCATTAATGTAGAAATGTTGCCTACTTATGCAGCAGAACTGTGCTATAATGTAGTAAAAACTCCTCTCAGGCTTTCTGAGTGAGAAAAATAAGCTCTTTACTGTTTGTTATTCCTGTGCAAAGCAACACAAGTTTTAGAAAAGGATCAACCTCCTCTGTAGCCCATGCATCTTTACTGAAAAACTGTTAACACCTCTGACTTTGCTGGCAAGAGGTGCAAGACCCAGAATGAACACTGCTTGAATTTTTGATCTCAAACTTATATGCAGAGCTGGATTTTGGGGAAAAAAAGTGCCTTTTTTCCCTATAAGCTGAGAAAATTTAATCTAGCAGACTCCAAGCAGCAGCAATTGTGGAACGCTGCAATGATGTTTTAACATTGCTTCTCAGGAAATAAACAACTTAGAAAGTTGTCATGAAAGTCTCAATGACTGCAAAGCTAAATACAGCTGGTGTGCCAGTTCCTGCTGTTAGATGGTTACTTTCTGCATTTGGGACCTGTTCTCTCAAAAAGCATTTGAAAAAAAGGGCGAGCCAGGATTAGTTCAAATCTGAAGACAAATGAATGGAGTTGAGAGAAGAAAGAAATGGGATTCAATGATGAGGAAGAAGTAGCAGCTACAAGACTCCTGGAAATTTCTGAATACAGGAAGAAAAGGAGATTACGTCGTTCTTCAGAGAACAAAGTTTTCTGAAGAGAAGAACTCTGAGAAGAGTTTTTTGATGGTTGCAAGAGATCTGAGCTGAAATAATGGCTCTTACTAATCAGTTACATATGTGCCACCACATCCATAAGTTCATTTATGTATAAATTGCCCAATAAGCATGGAGACCAATAAAACAGCAATTCAAGTATTCTATACCAGGCTATGTTACTCTGGGTCATTGTGAGGCCTTTGCTATGTATGGCAAAAATATAAGGGACTGAGAAGGCAAAGCTGAATTACACATTGACGAACAGTCATGAGGTCATGGCAATTTTAAGCTTTTTGACACAAAAACTAGTTTTATTTTTTATGTTCATGCTATGTTTAAGGCATAAAAAGTCCACACATTCAAAGTGCTTCAGTCTCTGAAAGACTGCTGAAACAGCATATACTAATCTGCCACACCAGCAGAACAAGCATGTTTGGTGGAATCATCCATTCCAGCTTCCACACTAGGCATGTAGCTACCAGCCAGGTTAGATCTGTCAGATGGACTTGACCAACCCACTACACCAACTGCTCACCATACTAGACTTTACTGTCAACATTACCATGACTTAAAAAAAGCTGTATGTACGTTGCCAGAGTAACTGAAAATCTGGGGACATTTTGCCTTTGATCAGCAAAGCTCACTAAGGAGCAAACTTACTGTCTTTTTAAAAAAGAGCTGCGAATTGGCAAGAAGGCAGCACTATGTAGGAACAAGTCCCTGTTTTCTGTGTGCAGTGTAGTTTACTTATTTTGTAAGTCACACACAGCATAAGGGACAACAGTGAACTCCACATGCAGTCACGGTGTGGACTGTCTTGCATTTTTTTTTCACTTGTACACACTCTATGCAAAATAAAGGCTTTAATAAGATATAAGAAACACAGGTTCTGACTCAGATTCTGACTCTGCAATCATACTGATCCCAGCAGATGTGTCTGAACGTGTTCTGGAACTTTGTATACAGAAGGATCTTTCTGCATTGATATGGTTGCATGATCAGGTTCTAAGACTGTAAAGACAAATGAAAGACAATTGGTAACCTAATGGGATTCAACAGCAACAGCTGAATTTAAACACAGCAATGTTCCAACCATTTTCACATTGAACAGAGGCTCAAACCAACATGATTCAAGAGAAAATAGCAGAACATGCTTTATTGTTTCAAAATCCCCCAAACAGTGGCAGAACACACTTTATTGTTTCAATCCTAAAGAAAATCCCCCAAAACAGATGTGAATATTTGCTTTTATGCAGCTGTCATCCCTTGAGAGGTGAAGGGGGGGAAAAAAATCACTGCCTCCTTATTAGTGCAGACCAAAATTCATTTTTCTTGGTATTTTGCCAATTCCCATCCCAGTGAACTGCACCCACCAAGCAAGGTCACATAAATGACTGTGAAAACAAGCCTCCTTTGTGCACGAAGAGGAATTAATCATTTGGAAAATGTGACATCTTCAGTACTATTGCTGCCACTATGCAACATTTATCTAAATTCTGCAATCCATCAATATAGCGTTCATAAATGTATGTTCGGAAAAAAAGACCTTAAGTAAGTTTTTGTGTAACAGCAGCAAGTGGGATTTGTCAGTGAAAGTGAAAATCTGGAGGAACAAGAATGTTGGAAGACCATATGCCAGCTACTCTACAACTCTACTTCCACACCAAAACAACGGCCATTTGAAAACCCAAATGATGGCAAGTCTGAACTGTCAATCATTGAAACTTTCTTTCAGCTCCGAAGAAATTTGAATGAAGACTTTACAACAGATTCACGGGGACGCCTCAGCCGACAGGTTTTATGGGCTTCTTTGAGTTCCTTCGCTACATGATTTCATTCCTTCTGCACCTTTAAATACCTTCATAGTTAGATATTTACAGATACTGTTGCAACCCATCTCAGAAGTTGTTAAGTGCAATGTGGCTCCTAATACAGCACTGTATGTTATCTGGCAATCACCTCAGAGTTAAAAAGTCCAACCAACCCCTGGTTAATACCAAGTTCTAACTCCTTTGCTCCGTCTCTTTTCATTAGCTTCCTTCAACCCTTAAAACCCTTAAAATTTGTGTAGTTGCTATTACCTATGCTAACTAGCAATACTTGGATAGTTTTTTAAGGATGAGATGCTGTTGTATGAACTGCTGATCATCCCGAGACCTTCTTCCTACACTCATTATTGCAGGAAATGAGGCATATGATCAACAACATATCTAACAGGAAGACATGATCTTACATCAGCCAGACTAGAACATACAACAATACAGAAATCTCTCATCTTTTTTTCTTATTTACTGACATCTCACGCAGCAGCGGAGCTACACAATAAGTAACTCATAGTTTTTAAATTATTTGGTTGTTGAACACAGGCATCTCAACCACTAATATACAAATGCCTTGAAAGATGTTAATACCATTTTAATTCTCAATTCATGCACTAAGTGATTTATGTAAAGTGAAACAAATATAGATTATTAGAATAATCTTCAAGCCTGTGATACAGTGTAATTACCAATCAGCATAATTGTAATTTAAGATCAGAAAACAATGGTCTACTGTTTCTGTCAAAGCAAGCCAAAAAATCCACATTTACACATGCTACACCAAATGTGTCACACCAAACTCTTTGCTTCACTCAAACCTCTGAATGTTGTATGTCATGATCATGGAAATTCCCATTTGCAAATCAGTGCCTAAGATGACCTGTGAGATATGCCCTGAGATTGTTGTGCTGCACAGATGTGAAGAAGTCCAGGCTTTCTGCCTCCATAAAGTAGGTCAGGTAATCATCCAGTGGTGACGAGAAAATCTTTTCCCTATAAACTGATTTGGCTTCCAAGCAAGCTTGAAGGGAAAACTGGAGGCAAAATAAAGGCTTCACCATCCCGAACTAGTTAACAAATACTAGACATTGAGAAATAAGTTTTAGTTTTGCTGTAAACAGCTCTATCTGCTCATGAACCACCTAGAGAAAACAGGGCTTGGGATAGGTCTGGAGGCCATATAAAGGTTCCTTCTACATCATGATGAAATCACTATTTTCTATATTGCTTAACAGGTTTTATCTACCTGGAGACTATCCCCCAAAGATGGCAGCCCATCAGCTCACCTAGAGTCACAGAATCACAGAATACCCTGAGTTGGAAGGACCCACACAGATCATCGAAGTCTAACTCCTTGCTACATTTTACAGGGGTTTTTTCCTTCTCCTGCCCCCATTGGTGATCAGAATACCTTGTTAACATTTTATTTGCATAAACTTCTAGGTATCTATTTACCTCCTCCATAATTTCCTCTCAAAACAAAACAATGCTGTTTACTTCAGTGTCATGGCTCCTAGACTTCCAATCATATTGCTGCATTTCCTTCTCCCTGTCAGCTTATTTTTTTTTTTACACTGCAGCAACCAAAAGTGGAAATATTTTAACTTTAACCTTCAGAACATAATGAGGAGGTTAATTAATGTCTTTTGCACTGCTGTCAATGCATCGTGGCATAAGGTCTATTTTTGTTGTAAGTGGTATGCTGCTGTTGATGCACAAAGTTTGCAATCTGGTAGAACAGTCAGATATCCCTCATTGCAGGACTTCTGCCCAGCCAGCTGCTCTGTACTCCTGCAGTAAATCATTTCTAACCAAAGGTGAAAATCACTCTTTGCTGGATGTCTACTAAAGGACACCTTCTCAAATGTTGGGTGTCCAATCTAATCTAAACCAAGCTGTACAAAATGCCTCTGAACGTAGTGAAGAGTGACAGTGCATCTCATTGCATGCTAAGACAGATGTACGTGGGATGAACTGAGCTCAAGAGAGGCACTTCTCAAAATTTAGCAAGGTAAATTGGATAGTTAAAGTACTGGCTTAGAGTTAAATGATGGCTGTGCAATTTTCAGACAGCTATTCAAAGTAAAATCCATCTGACATGCACTGTGTGCTTTCCTCATTGATCTGAACTCTGTTCCTCATAAACCAGAGAAAGACCAGGAAGAATTTTATATTTTTGCCCCCTGATATACTTTTGTCCTGCCCCAGCTTAATGCCATTGTCCATGCTTGCTCAACTAATTCTCTTAACCAAAAGTACTGCACAGTGCCAGTCACAGCAGTGAGCCCTTTCGAAGAGAACCCCTCTCACTGGAGCTTCTCATTTTGAGTTGAAGCATCAATTAATTGCTCTGAATACAGGATTAAAAATGGTTTGTTATTTAGAAGACATTTCTGCTATTTTCTTATTAGAATGACACTCTCCCTCATGAGAAAAATCTTACTAAAGAAGTCAAAGCAAATGTTTGTTGTAGGAACCTTTTATCCTTGCTAATAACTAACCAGGGCAAGTTAGGTTTTAGAAACAAGCACTAAGGTTCCTTTGAACAGTTTGAGAAGAAAATTAAGAACAAATACTCATCCATATGAGACACACAGACCTCTCCTCCTGTAATTTTGGCAATAGCAATGTTAATGATGCACAAAAATTAATTTTAAAGCCAGATAAATTCAATCTATTTTTCACAAGAGGAAAGCAAATAAATGCTAAAAATACTGCTACATGACATGCTCAGATATCAAATTCCCTTGTTAGTGGTACAGGACCCAGTGTCCAGTTCTGGGCCCCTCAGTTCAGGAAGGACATGGAGGTGCTGGAATGGGTCCAGAGAAGAGCGACCAGGCTGGTGAAGGGACTTGAACAAAAGCCCTACGAGGAGAGGCTGAGGGACTTGGGGTTGTTTAGCCTGGAGAAGAAAAGGCTCAGGGGAGACCTCATCACTCTCTACAACTACCTCAAAGGATGTTTTAGCCAGGTGGGGGCCAGTCTCTTCTCCCAGGCAACCAACAGTAAGACAAGAGGGCACAGTCTCAGGTTCTGCCAGGGGAGGTTTAGGTTAGATATCAGGAGGAAGTTCTTTACAGAGAGAGTAATCACTGCAATGGGCTGCCTGCCCAGTGAGGTGGTAGATTCTCCGTCCCTGGAGGTGTTCAAGAAAAGACTGGATGTGGCACTTAGTCTAGTAACAGTGGCGGTCAAGATCAAGGGTTTGACTTGATGACCTCAGAGGTCCTTTACAACCCATCTTATTCTATGATTCTATGACCTGTGGAAAGTACTGCCAAAGTACTGCAAAACAGTTCAAATCTCAGTCAAGAAAGTCTGGGAAACCTCATCTAAATCCTGTTCCTAGAAAGCAATCCACAAGACTTTGATAATAAAGGTATCTCACTTGCACGGTTATACTGGCACTGTGTTGGCTCTGGGGTTTAACTGTTTTCATACCCATGTTTTCTCCTCCCCAGTTTCAGACAACTGTATAGATATTTTATAACACTCAGTCTTTGCAAAAGAACACAGTAGATCCTCTCAAGTAACCAAAGAGCGAAATTAGAAGTGCATTTCACACATCTTAAGCATCAGTAAATCTTCCTTTTAAGAGTCTGTAGTTTTAAATTTGTGTCCCTGTCACACAACCGTGCTAATGGGAAGCTACTCTTCAAGCACTGTTTTTAGATATTATACAACAGAACTTCTAATTTCTGACTACAAAGTGCTATATGCTGAGCATTTAGAGCTTTAAAATACCGATATTCTGAGGGTCATTTACTTGCCAGACCTGAAAATGCCATGCACACCACCCAATGCTGCACCTAAACCTGCAGATCTGAGTTCTGCTCTGAGATGCATTTTATTGCTGAGATTTAGCAAATATGTTCTTGATCAAGTGTGTTAGTGATCTACAAATGCCAGTTACATTTACAAATTGTGAAATGGACATCTTCTATTTTCTTTCTATCCATACAAATCTTTGTAGACATAATTTTGTGCGATTTGGACAAAGGAAACGAACTGACTATTCTTTGTAGCTGATGTGCAAGTGGTCAGCTTTGTTTCCACAGCTCCCTATTCCGTACCTCATCTCTATTCCTTACCTCAGAGGGATTTTATGTCACACTGTTGGTACAGAGCCTTCTTCCACCTTCATCAACCAATCTCAAATCCTGCTGCCCGGGTTGCTGAGAATGTAGAGATGTTCTCCAAATACAAATGTCTACTCTCTGGTTTTAGAGAGTTGCAAAACCCTGCTTAGGTTTCCTAAACTTTATCTTTTAGCATTCCACTCCAAATGTAGATTTTTGTTATATCTCCTAAGACCAACACTTAAATTTACTAGAAATTGAAGATTTCAGTTCTGAATAGTCCTTCTGGATTTTACTGGCCTTCAATCACAGACTTATGGAATTATATAACAGCTTGAGTCGGAAGGGACCTTAAAGATTATCTAGTTCCAACGCCCCTGCCATGGGCAGGGACACCCTTCACTAGACTAGGTTGCTCAAAACCCTGTCCAACCTGCCCTTGAACATTCCAGGGCTAGGATATCAACAATTTCTCTGGGCAACCTCTTCCAGTGTCTCACTACCCTTACAGTAAAGGATTTTTTCCTATTATCTAATCTAAACTTATTCTCAGTTTAAAACCATTCCCCCTTGTGCTGTCACTACACGCTCTTCTAAAAAGATCCTCTCAATCTCTCTTGTAATTTCCCTTCAGGGACTGGAAGGTCACAATTAGGTCACCCTGAAGCCTTCTCTTTTCCAGGCTGAGCAATCCCAATTCTCCCAGCCTTTCATCATAGGACAGGTGCTCCATCCCTCTAATCATCTTGGGGGCCTCCTCTGGACTTTCTCCAACAGGTCTATGTCCTTCCTGTGCTGGGGACACCAGAGCTGGATGCAGTGCTCCAGGTGGAGTCTCACCAGAGCAGAACAGAGGGCAGCATCCCCTCCCTCGACCTGCTGGCCACACCACTTTTGATGCAGCCCAGGACACGATTGGCTTTCTGGGCTGCCAGTGCACATTGCAGCCTCTCATCCACCAGCACATACAAGTCCTTCTCGGCAGGGCTGCTTTCAATCTGTTCATTCCCTAGTCTGTATTGATACCAGGGGCTGCCCTATTTGTTCCATAGTAAAAAAACCACAATGGAGCAACAATGGAGCAGGGGTGCAGAAGCGATAAAATCTTAGTGTATGTTTCAGTTTGTACACGTAAATTGTCAGAACAATAATGCAGCTAAAGAATATGGTCACGGTAATCTGAATGATCTAAGAACACAGGCATATAAACCTAAACACTGGAAATTTCTACTAGTAGAGTATGAGCTGCACTAAGCAAGAGCTTTCACATTCTAAAAATAAAGTTAATTTGATTAAGACATCATGGAAACAAAGATGCAAATGACTAAATTAATTTCCTATTCCTGTCTTAGATACCTGGTACCTAGTCCTGAAGTAACTATGTATTAAAGCACAAGAGCAATAGATCGAAGAACTATTAAAAAAACCCACCACCAAACCAAACATAGAAAAACAATCAATAATTGGTCTGGTTTAATTAAATACCGTTCTACTTAATAAAACATTGTCATTCACCAGTTTCAAACCCCAGCATTCTGTGAACTGCTAACCCTTCCAAAGAGGAAAGCATACTTCTTTATTTATAATACACAAATACCATTATGAAAATAATTTGTATGAAGCTATAAACCTGAAATGGACAATTTCACTAGTGCCCTCACTTAGTGATGTCTAACTTTACTTCCAAACTTTTTCTCTGAGCTGATTTTTCCACTGAAACTATTAGAAAATTAACTGGAAGGAAACAATTTAAGAGAAAATGAAGCTTTTTAAGAAAACAGAAAACAAATATTTTAGGCTTTAAGAGCAGAAACTAAACATGAACTAATACTTCACTCCGTCTTTTCTGCTCAATATTAACAAAAAGCTTCACTGTATTTTATGCTAAATATGTATCTTTCTTTGAGCTGTTTGAATGGGGTTTTTTGCTTTAGTACAGAAGAGAAACCACTTCATTCATGTATATAACTTACTCTTTAAGAGTTTCATTGTTTTGGGATGCTTAAGTAGGACCTTGGATCTCCAGAACTGACTTCTAAGACATTGCAAGGAACAAGAGGAGAAAACACTTCACGAAGGAGCAATGGACAGTGTGGTCTTTGTGGGAGAATGCTTCTAGGCACAGAAGCCTATTAGTACTTCTCTCATGAGGAAGAAATATTCCTCCATGAGAACCTTATTTGACAATATGGGCCTCTGGCAGGAATAACAACCTAAAAAGAAAACTGGTCCTACTTACACTACGCTCTGAGAAAAAAATTAAAGCTCAATTTGTCTCCTGTGTCAGCTAACAGCAGTGTCACTAACTGCTTACTGAGCAACACCACAGGCTGAAACTGTCACCCAAGCTCTCCTGTCCTCAAACTTGTCCTCAATAGTCAGCAGGTCCCTATCCTGATATCAGATTCACTACAAAAAAAAAGAACAATTAATGGCTCAATTATGCCGTATCACGCAGATCTCATTCACTAACCTTCCACGGAATCTATGGGATCGGCTTTAGTATGCCTATTCTTACTGATGTACATGAAATGCAGAGTTGGGGAGGGGGTGTGGGAATCCAACCTTGCTAACTTGTCACATATTTATTATTTAATCTTCAGTGATTTCACTGACAGAGAAGCCTGATAACTTTCTTTGTAGACTTGATGGGAGAAAGGCAATGTGTCTTTGTAGGCATGCAGCTGGCCTAGTTATTTAGATTTTGTCAGACAGATTTTTGATTGTTTTGAACAGGACCAGAAAAAAAGTTAGTGCATTAAGAGAAGAACCTGGTTCAGCCCACCCAAGGTAATATTTTGAAAGTTCTGTTATCTAGAAAGCACATAAAAATAAACTTGCCTTCCATAAAGATCCTGTTCCAGTAGATTTTTCCAACTTGATTTCCTCCAAGAAATATTAGATTTGATAAAATCAACATTGAAGTGCTAACAGATGCTAGGACAGCATGAAGTCGACGACGAATTCTTGGCGAGAAGAAACGTTCCTGAGGAGTAAAACAAAAGGTGCAGATGAAGTTAACAATCCCTGCAAATTTTCAAGTAACATTAGAAAAAGACATTGCCGTTATGACAAACAACTTCTATACAGAAGTTAAAGTCCTTACACAACAGATTTTAAAATATCTAACACAAGCTCTCACCAATGCCATTTAAGTTTGAGTACAACTTTATGATAAAAAGTGGTGTTGAATCATAGTTGTGGTTGGAAGGGACCTCTGGAGGTTACCTAGAAAGGTCATCAAAGCAGGGGCAGCTGGGGCAGGTTACTCAGGACTGTGTCTGGCTGGGTTTTGAATATTTCCAGTGATGAAAACTGCACAACCTCACTGGGCCAACCCCTCACAGTAAAAAAGATTTTTTAGGTCTAAATGGAATTTCTTGTATTTCACTCTGTGCCCACTGCCTTTTGTCCTGTCACTAAACACCACTGAGAAGAGTCTGCCTTTGATTTCTTCCCCCCTACAATTAGGTATTTTATAGACATGGATAAGATTCCCTAGTCTTCTCTTCTCCATGCTGAAGAGTCCCAGCTCTCTCCACTTCTCCTCTTAACGGCAGAGGCTTCGTTCTCTTAGCTGGACTCACTCCAGTATGTCCATGTCTCTTTAGTGGGGAGCCCAGAACTGGACACCTTTCTATACATTCAATGTCTTAATTATTTTCTTATTAAATGTTCTCCTTTATGAACTTTTGCTGAGGGACGCAAACAGTAACAACATGCTTTGAAGGGGAATACTGTCCAATAGGTTCCAACAAGGAATAAAGCACTTCAGTACACAACAACATCAAACAACTTCAGAAGTCATGAATCCTTTAGTTGATTAATCAAGTAAGACATCACTGAAAGATTCCAGAGTCAGATCACAACTGGTTATAGCAATGACTCTCAAATAGATACATCAAAAAGAAAATGCATACAAAAGCAACCCCAATTTTTTTTGTCAGTGCAAATATCACTGTTCATGTTTGAGAAGTGTAACTATCCATTGTAAAGATTTTGGTATTGTTGTTGTAATGATACAAACAAAGTATGTCTCACTCCACCACTAGTATACACCACTAGTGTATACTAGTTTACACTTTTTTTTCATCTGTATTTGGCATTATCACCTGAGGTGTGAGTGCAGCATAGTGACTGCAGGAAAATGGTAAAAGAAGGATGAGAGTTTTAGCTACCTCCAGTAGCAGTATTCAGTATTCATCTATGGTGAGTCTTTACCAGGGCATGGTTTTAAAGACCATTGCAGCACTTCACAAGAAAATATTGTCTCATTACTGCAAACGGAAAAATACCTTGTTCATCATGGCCCTGGGCTGAAAGCCTCTATACATAGTGCCTGAATCTACAAAAGACTGAATGTTTTGTGTGAAATGGTGAGTCTTTACCAGGGCATGGAAACTAAGGAAAGCCTCAGGGGCTGCTCAGCCTGCACGTCATAAATGGTGACGTCGCAGAAAACAAAGTCTTGTGACTGCAGCACCAGGAAAAAAAAAGAGCAGTAATTAATCTTTAATAGCTACAGCCAGACCAGAATTCATGCTCAGATACCTGAAACAACATAAACACATGTTCAAAACAGGCCTAAAAATACAGATCTAGAAAATTAAATTGCTAGTTCTGTAAACATCAAAACAAATGTTTCTACTGCTAGTGACAAATCTTCAAATAAATTACTATTACAGGGATAAAAGTACAATTTCAACATATTACTGCAAAGTAAATCTCTGCAAAATTGAATGTTAGCCCCAGTCAGAGCTGTGTCTAGTATGAGTCAGTTTGAGTCAGCACAATAACGGGGATAAATAAGGTTTAAGGAAAGCTCTACATCAGGCTGTATGTACAATACAGCAATAGTCAATCTTCTATACAATGCTATGAAAAACAGTCATGTATGAAAACAGAGACTGAGATTTTTCTCTGAAAATTTTGCACAAAAACTAAGGCATGATAGGGGAAAAGTAGAGAATATAACATAATTGTATAAATATTCACTGACACAGACAGTTACTCAGTGAAATAACTTTTTCCCTTTCTAGTACTTTGCATCCCCAAATCTGCCCAAGGACATTCCCCTTCTGTTCACACACACACAGGGGACATCTTAAGTTTTTCTCTTCATGGAATGTATAGTTTGAATGTATGGTCCCACATACGAAAAATGTAAGCCATTTCAGAAGCTGTGTGTGCACACAGAGAAAAACTATTAAATCCATGTTAACAACCAAGTTTGAGTAAGGAGAAGTTATGATCACGCTAGCTTGAACTTTTTTGTTGAGTCACCAAACTTATCCACTTCTTACATTACACTAATTAATTCTGATTAACCTGCAGCTCAAAAAGAGCATAATCTTTCACTCTCCCTCCGTCTATCAAGCTTATTTGTCAACTCAGTTTTAATTAAGAAACGGTAAAAAATCTTCTGCTCAAGCTGTAGATAGAGATGGAAACCCATCAGACAGGTGGTGTTGAATTGCATTTTCCATCAATGTATTGATCAGACTCAGTAAGTCTGCAAAGTCCGCCTGTTTTACAACCCAAAGCAGTATGGCTAAAACAATATGAATAGCTAAAAAAGCTCTACTTTTTTTTTTAAATGGAGTTCCTAAAAAAATAAATTAAACTGTCACATATAGTACACCACCCTTTACAAAATTGCTGCATGTTAAACAATGCAAGTTAACTGTAGTATAGACTATAAAAGCCTTTAGCCATTTATAAGGTATAAAGTAGCAGTTTAAGACAGAACCAGTTTAGACAAACACTGAATCTTTTCCAGATTTTGCTGTAGCTAATTTCCATTAACTTTGCTAGGCATTGATCCAAAAAAGCAGTACACATTTTCCTGACAGTTTCTGATGTCAATGCCACTTTTACTCAGCTGCAATGAAGGTAAAAAAAGAGCACATTCTCTAAACATCTCAAGTCATCTAGAAAAAGCTAAATAGGAAAGTACCCAAGCAGCTATTATGAGCAGATTAACACACTGGAAGCCTTATTTAGCCATGAAAAAGAAAGGAGGTTGATCTAGATAAGCAATAATAACATTTTTTGATTTAAATATCTAGAAGCATGTAGATTTTTCTGAATGTACAGCAAGTTGTTTACATCAAAGCAAAATCAAAAAAAACCCTCCACACCCACAACTCTTCATTATGTTATTTAACGCTTTTAACAATATCCTCCATTACAGCAATAAAAACAACTGCTATGGATTTGTGGTGTTTCTCTGGATTTTACTGCTGTCTCTCTCCTCTTTTCCTCTTGGAAATAAGACCACAAGGTAGAGGGGGAAAAGAGCACCTAGTGTTAAAATGACAACGAAGCCACGGCTGCCTGGCTGAAACCCTTATATTTGCATCCCTTCTCAATGCTCCATCTTGCTTGTAATCTTGCTTCAGTACTTCTCCAAACTTTACTTTTAGTAATGCCCACCTCCCCACATGTTGTCAAATAAAAGGAGTGTAGCATTTAAACTACACAAAAAACAGACATATTTTCAAGATACTCAGCCCGAAGGCATGTGGCATGACATAGAAGGTGACTAATAAAAGGTTGGCTCAGGCTACCTCTCCTGGAACTGAATGGAGCTTGGGTTATTATTCCAAACCCATTCGTGCTGTAAGCGAAGATCAGCCTCAGACATTTTTGCCAGATGTTGGAAAAACTTCCCTCTGCACATTGTTGGGTAGAGCAAAATTGGCAGCCATCAGGTCTCTCTCAACTGAGCCTTCTCAGTCACCTTACAAAAATAAATGATACTATCATGTAGCAGGGTACCTTGACAAGTAAATCTGTGTATGTGTTTGAGAGTGGTGGAGGAAGACAGGCATGAAAAGAAACTGAATGGTCCAAACATTTCTGTTCCTAAATCCTTTTCCAGTTACACATGCACATCACGTTTAGCCTCTAAAGCCAAGCCAGAAATTGGAAGCTTGTATAATAGTTGTTTCTTGAAAAAGATAGCTTATGAAGGACAACACACACCAGAACAGATCATTTAGGTTACAATTAAGAGTTAAGGTAAAGGACATGGAAAAAGGAATTTTGAGTTACAGAGAAAATAAATATTTCATGTACTTTGCAACAGAATTACATCACTATGAACGCAAAATATAGAAACATGGCAGAAGAAGTGGCTTCAGAGAGCAGACCATAATTTAAGGAACTTCTCTCTAAGGTGAGTTAGAGCTGATCAACAACAAATCTGCATTTTTACATGACTGTGTACAACAATATTACTGAATGGCATGGAAAGATGAAATTGAGGGTCCAGATAAATGCATTTACATCTCCTAGTTAGCCAATAACAAATACTTTGGGGAATACTGACCAGGCTAAGTCATCTTCCCTTCCATGTGGAAGTTGGTAGTGACAGGACGAGCCACATGTAGTGGCAGGACAAGGGAAAATATCTTCAAACTGAAAAAGCGTAGCTTTAGATTAGATATTAGCAAACAATTCTTTGCTGTGAGGCACTGGAACAGGTTGCCCAGAGAAGTCAGGGATGTCCCATCCCTGGAAGTGTTCAAGGCAGGGTTGGATGGTGCCCTGGGCACTGTAGTCTAGTGAAAGGTGTCCCTGCCCACGACAGGGGTGTTAGAAGCAGATGATCTTTAAGGTCTCTTCCAACCCAAACCATTCTATGTTTCTGTGAAGTTGAGGAGACACCTAAGACCAAATTCTGTACAGCAGTGAAAAGTAGGCAATCCTATACAAAATATCACACTGAAGCCTTTTACAGAAATATATCAATCAGTATTTCATCATGGAAGCAATCCTACATTTTCCTACAGCAACCATTCCTAAATTTCTTCTACCAATAGTGGTGCCATGTGAGGATTTGGCATGTCCCAAAGGTTCATTATACAAAGGGCTGCTGAATCCAACTACAGTAGCTTGTTCTGGGAGCAGGCCACAAGCATCACGCTGGTTTAGGGAGGGCTCAGGAACTGGGGTGCATGTTTTCTACCACACTGCAAACCCAGCCTAATGACGGAGTGTCAAGTAGCAAGAAGCCTCTCCTGAGAGACAGCAAATGCTCAGAAGATGGAAAACATCTAAGCACAATGCATTTGCAACACATCTCATTTATAAAGCTGTTCTAAGACAAATAAAGAAAACTTCTACATCAAGTCACTGACATTACTGAGCCTCTGCTTATACCAAAAATACTTTAACAAGTATCATGTAAATGAATTAAATTGCCTGCAGTTTAAACAAGTGTCCACCTCCATGGAGTAAAACAGATATTCACAACATTTATATCTTTTTGAGCTACCCGTCCAGAGAATTGATAATCCAAGCACATGGCAAAACAAGTGCATAGGATAAAATTGGAGAAGCAATTGAATTATTTCTTACGTGAACTCGTGCAATGAGCA
Organism: Pachyramphus minor; assembly: GCA_013397135.1. Lineage (NCBI taxonomy): Eukaryota > Metazoa > Chordata > Aves > Passeriformes > Tyrannidae > Pachyramphus > Pachyramphus minor. The sequence continues at coordinate 429,729 of VYXB01006395.1, forward strand.
AAAAGACAGTCAAGATGCTATGGCCAGAGTGACATGAAACATGCTTATTGCTATGAACTGCAAAATTAGAGATTACATTATTCTATTTTCATCTGCCTTTGGTTTTTAAGGGACAAAATATTCTAGAACAACTTTAGAAGAGTTTTCTTTTTTTTAAACATACAATACTATATTACTATCTGTTCTACAGATTTCATTCTCTCTCACTTAAACCTATCAGCCAACTAATGCATAATAATTTTAAAACAAGATATAGAAACTATACTATTTGTTTTGTTGAAGAAATTAGGCAAATTAACTACCATGAATATAATACCTAGACCTGCATTGTCTTTCACTGCTTCTCCTAGAGCATGAAAGGAGAGTAAGTGTGCTTCCTACAGTTAGTAAAATTCCATCTTTTCTATTTCCTGACGGTTTTTATTAGACAAACAATGCTTAAAGGTTAATACAGTGTTGACTCATCTTTACATCACATACCCTAAATTCTTTGCAATAGTCTGTTATTTAGGGTTTACAAGGATTTTTTGGGAGAGTGCACGGATGGGTAAAATGTTTGTGGGTGAAGGATCCCAGTACAGAAGGGGCATGCATGGTGCTTTTATGCATATCAGCAAAATGCTTGGAAAAGAACTCAAATCACTTGCTGGAGTTCCTTTTGCCAGTACAATTTTCTGAGCTTCGGTTTTCACCCTCCATTGGTACCACAACTGAAGAATAAGCCCCTCCTCGCCCCCCCATTTCGATACTTTTCTACAGAAGCAAGAGAGACCACCCAGTCCATCTTAAAAGTGCTTCCTTTCTGAAAATGTGCTCAGGTGAATGGCAAGCCAACACTTCAGTGTCTAACCCTGAAACCCAGGAATCACCACATAACCACAAGAGGGAACACCTCAACGCATACCCTGAATCTGGGTCATCCGCAATGCAGCCATTTGCCAAAAATAACGGGACAGCATAAAAACAGGAGCATGGGTGAAGAGCTGAAAGAAAGCGAGGAGCAGATGGGACAGTGGGAAGGGAAGCGACACATCCTGACTAACAGTTACCGGCTATTTTATCTATCTGCAGTTCGGCACACTGAAAATGGAGGGCAGGGTGTGACTGAGCAGCTGGGGAAGCAGATGGGATGGAGGAAAGGCTGAAAATTGTGACAAAGCTCTGCCAAAGAGAATGTCAATTTATTTAATTTTTAAAGTGAGCAGCAGAAATGAAGATGGGTTGGGTCCAAGCAATAGGGCATCTTACGTTTGTTAATACACATTGTCAGTGGGTAACAGTGACAAGAGTGTGTTTGGGAGACTGCAGAAACACAGGGAGGGACTATGTGTGCTAATTAATGATATTAGAAGTTAGGCTCGAAGATCAGCAGAAGCAGGGGAAAGGCAGCTGATGAGAGGCTGACATCTCAATAGGATACACACTCCTGCACTCTGAAGCTGAGGGACAGACGCTCAACACACTGAGAGTAGAGACTGTACCACAGAACAGAAACACAACAAAAATAAAGAATTCTGTTTGAATACATGTACAAAATAGTCATTTTTTTATATAATCCCTAAGAAACTGTGGAATCCCCAGGGCTGTAACAGTAATGAGATAAAGAACAGGCCTGCAAGTGAATGAGACATGCTAGCAGATCTTATTCATCAATAACTGCCACGCCAAACAGAAGAATAAATTTACCTCCCCATCAACATACACTGTACCTTTCAGGAATCATGGCAATCATTCCTGTTGCTCGGTTCTTCAGCTAACTCTAACCCAGAATCAGTCCCCTTTACTTCACTTTGCTTTATTTTTCTTGCATTTTATTTTGCTTGCAGTTGTTCCCTTCCTTCTGCCCAAGCTGAACTGTGGCCTGAGGTCATATCCTGTTTCTTTTCAAGGTATATACTTTCCTTCCAAAGCAAAGGTAAAAATTAGCTCGTGGAAAGTTCACACATGAAGGCAGGAACTGACAGCATTTTACCAAGAGACAGGATGATGCAAACAACCTGTAATTCCCTACTTTACTCCTATAAAAAGAGGACCACACAATTAAAATCAAGCAGCTGTCAGTTAAGATCTATTTTCACAAATAGAACTTGATTCTGAATTTAGGAATAAATGCTATATATAGCATTTGAGAAGATACTCATCTTCTCTATTGATGTCTTACTAAACATTCACCCAACAAAACGCTGTCTTGCACTAGCACCATTTCATTTTTAGATTTTCCGAAGGATCTACATTTATAGCATCTCTCAGCAAACAGCCAACTCCCCCTTCTGTTTGAAGAAAGCCTCCTACCAGTTCATATGTATCCACTACACTTACAGATGCATGTGTGAAAGTTTGACATACACAAAAGTAAATTTCTATACTTGCTCCTACATTTAACTCTTCACCATCAAAGAACCTGCCCAAACATTTATTTTTTTAAAGTGGCAGCTTGTAAAAAGTGTGAAATGAACAGCACTGAAATGCACCTTCCTCTTTTCTGTTTTATGTTTAAAGCAGAGGACTGAACCAAGTAATGGCAGTGCACATACTCCTATGAATGTGTCTCAGCTCTCACCAAGGAGGACTGATTGAGAGAGTCATGCATTCTCCTCTGTGTCCAGGTCCTTGACATCCCTAGTTTTGTTCTTCTGGTTCCCATTATGCTCATTCTGATTCTTTCAGCTCTCTCATCTGCATTTTAATATTTTTACGTTTTAAACCCAGTTGGGAAGGGGTTTAACTTCATCACTCATTAGTGCTACATTTTCATCCTGCCCTCATGGCTCCCCCCAACACTGCCACCATGAAACTATTATCAAATAAATAATACACAGTAATAATCCCCATGGAGACATCTGACAAACACTCCCAGCAAATACAGACCTCACTTCCCCTGTAGCAAGTTTCTGTAGCTCAAGGCACAGCAGAAAGATCAGACTGCAACCACTCCTCAGTACTTTAACTTGTATTTCTCAAATTGCTCACATCTAATGCCTGGACTCGCTTTTGAGGTGAACCACAGGGGGAGGCTGTATTCAAGGAACTGTAACAAAGGAGTACATAACCACCATCAGTCTGCCTTATTTTCACACCATGGAATGATTTATTTCCTTTTGAAACTGCATTATGAACTGGTCACCAGTAAACTGCCCAACATCTCCAAAACAAAGAGTAAATAATTCTGGTAGGTGGGAGAAATGATTTTTTTTTTCCTTGTGACAACTGAGCTATGCAAGGGGCTTCCCAGCTGACATTGTGGTCTAAAACAGAGCAGTAATGGTTAAAGGTAGGCAGAAAATCACAACAGCTTCTCCAGTGCTGGCATAAAAAATAATAATTTTTGCACAGATTTGACAAAAATGGATGCCTGTACTCAAAAGGTAAGAAACAACAGAATGTTATCTCCAAAATCTTTCTGCAGTCGTTTTTGTCATTCACCATATAAAAGCCTGTATCATACTGCATGTGCTTATCCCTCACACAAAACAACTCCAATGGTGTTTTCAGTGTTTGTTACTGAGTCTGAGGCAAGAAGTTCCCTCAGTTAAAAAAAAAACAGTGTCCCAAAGCAAGTGCATCTGTGTGCGTGCATTTTTAGCAGGGCTCTCAAAATGTTATGGGATTTACTTCTGTGAAGAAAAATGAACCCTAACAAGAGGGTGGAGAAGAGAGAAAACAATAAAAACACGCAAAACCAAACATGTAGCAAGAATTGCTTGACTCAGAATTCTTGTTAGCATAGCTAGAAGTCACTGGAATGCAAGGATGCATCAGCCAGCCCCTATTTACCTTTGATGGTCATTCAGCAGTCCAGTACAAAATAGCACCTCAACAACTCAGCTTGATGCTTCTAGGTACCATATAAAGACCAGTTGTCACAAGTCTGCCCTCACATTTAGGAAGAGAAGTTTCTGCCAGTTTTGAGTCAGAGTATGTCTACTTTGGACAGTAAAGATTTCTGGTTAGAGCAATGATATGGCTGAACTCAAGGTTGAGGTGGGGGTACAGAGTGGATGGCAAGCCCCTCCCAGCAGTCTAGGTTTTGACATTATGGGCAGTACCTAATCTCAAAAAGCAATTCTGCATTACAGAATATGAGTTTGACGAAGGCAATTTGTTCATTCTCAAAGAGTGAAACAACAAACTCAACAGAAGGCTCGAGCAAGTATATAAAAATGTTATGAACTAAGTATCATTGGCAATGCTTGTCACTTAATTGAATCATAGTGTTTCAATAAAAATATGTACAAATTAAACAAAACTATTAGTAAAAAAGAAAAGGTCAGACAGGCTTGACAACACTAAACAAGGGATACAAATACTTTTTCCACCAAATGAAGCAAAACAAAGATCAAAGCCTAGTGTGTGGTGAAGAACAGGTAAGAAGGGTCTTTATTTATTGCAGAGATATTATTAAATATTTTATCTCACAAGATGACCAAACAACATATGACTTCTTATTGTTTGGTCAGATATTGCCTCAGCTGCAGAAGGAAACTTTACTTATCTCACAACAGTTCAAAGTGAGTTATATATGCAAAAAATAAATTCTGTCATTAAAGAAAATAGTTCTTACATTTGCTCAGGGGCTCTGAAATTCACAGGAATCTTTGTTAGGCTGAATTTGGGCCCTAACATAGGGCTGAATAATTACTGCAGTGGAACCTAATTGGTTTCTTTGTCCCACTGCCTTTAAACACAGAAGCTCAATCTATGACCCTGTACTGTTTAGGTACATTTGCAAGGGGGAGGTTCCAAGTAGTTGAGCTCCTTCTCTTCCACTTCCTTTCCTTGTTTTTTGGCTCTTGCATTGTACTACATTGCTTTGTGTGCTTTTCAGATTGCTCTTCATTAGTCAAACCATCTAGCAACAAAATAACCAGAGAAAGTAAAGCTTTCTGCTGGGGTAAAGAGCTAAGTCAGCTCAGCAAAGATTCCAGCAGGAAGGTGTGTAATTCCCTACATCACTCCTATCAAAAGAGGACCACACAATTAAAAGGAGGAAGGAAGTGGCAAGAGTGCAAGGAAGGGAGGAAAGAGAAATTCAACCTTTCCCTCTTCAATAGCAATGAGCTGTTAGATCAGCTAATTCCATTTCGAAGCACAGCCCAGAGGTCAGGCTCACCAGTCAGAACCTTTCCATGGTCCACACCAGCTGTCTGCAGGACCACTGTATAGCATAACTTATTATGAACAACTGTAAAGATTTTAATGCATCTAGAAGAACAAACAGGGTAAACAAAATTAAGCAAAATTAACATACCTAAACTCTGAAAGACATGTAAAATTCTGTTCTCTGAAAAGCTGAGGATACCAATTGTCAGATGTACCACATGTATGTTATCCAAGACAATGGAGATATTTTAACAGTAGAGACAAATGTATGGAGCTATTCTCCTGAGGAAAAAGACAACCTCACACTCTAATCACACTAATCAAAAACATGGACATCATAAAAAATATTTTCCCTTTTGCAAAGAGGGGTTGGGTAGGAAATTTCAACATACTGAAATAGAATTAATTAGTGCACCTCATTACAGCCATAAATAAAAATGTAGAAATCAAATTATTTTATACTTTAAAAAAACCAAAACACTTACAAGGATAGTACAAATACTTTAAAACATGCCATGCTTAAAATTAGTTGGTTTCTCAAAATGAATTGTTTATGGTGTATTTAGCTTCTTACTAGATAAATTTAGAAATAAGATCTTAAACTAGAAATTATCATAGCATAATTGTTAAAAGAGAGACCTTTATGACTCAATTAAAAAAAAAATCTGACTAAACTGAACTACATGTTTTCACTTTAAGAAAGAACTAAAAAGATAAATGTTACTATTTCAATTTGGATTAAAATAATTTTATCCATCTGCCAACTTCACCCCCCCTTACTACATCTTCCTTTTGGATTACTTCCAAATATTTCTTTTTCAAAAATCCATTGATTTAAAGGTGTTGCCTGCTATTCTAAGGTTTAAATCATTCTAAATCTATTTTTATACCAAGATCTAATTTTTTTAATAGATCTATATCTCATTTTCCTTAAGGAAAAAAATTTAAAACATTGCAAGAATGATAGCCATTAGCATTTTCTTTCAGAAATCTGACACATTATTTATTAAAAGTCAGAATAAATTCTATCATTGATTTCAAATGAGTTACCACTGGAGTCTCTGTTCATCTGTAAGAAATTAATATAGAATCGGTGAAGCAAAGCACTACTTTGCTCAGTACATTTCTAAATATCGCTTGAAAAACTAGAAAGAAAAAAATCCACCAAAAAACTAATAGGAACATCATGAAACTTCTCCCATTTAATATAAAGTTCCCAGATAAGCCCTAGCTTATGATGCATAGCATTCATTGTTGTTTTATAAGTAATGTTTTGCTGAAAAGACAATATTAATTAATTCAGCACTAATTTACTGATAATTAACAAGTAATCTCTAGGGGGGAAAAGATATGTAGACAAATTCTTTTAACACGACTTACTGAAACATGAAAGTTCAGAACAGTGTAAACTGAAAAATACATAAGGGGCATCAGCTCTTTTAAAGCTGAAATCAGGAAGCCACTGGTTTGAAACCAGTACAAATTAAAAGTTTCAGAACCAATTTTTTGGGGTCAGGAAATATATTGGTTTTGGTAAATATTTCTTTATATACTGATTTTACTTCTCACAAATAATGCCCATGCTTCTTTGTTCATTCTAGCTCAATATGCCTGAGATGACATTTAAAACCTGTCAGACTGCTACGAAAGTGTTATTTCCTCATATTGCACTAGGTTTGAAGTGCTGAGACTGAAACTACCACAAAATCTGCATAAATATAGGGTCTTTATATATATATATATATATATTTAGTCAGCATA
>VYXB01006395.1:436733-504076 GCA_013397135.1 Pachyramphus minor
TATATATATATATTTAGTCAGCACAAGGATTCAGTGAAGGATGAAACTTGAATGTGCTTTATTTAGATTTCTAAATAATCCCTTTGAAAGAGAATTGAGACAATATAGTGGAGGGAGGAAGAAGGAGGTAGTTTTAATACCATTTTTTTATTCTTTGTCATGAATTCCATCTTAAAAACAGAGTAGAATTAAAATTCAACTTACACTTCCAGATTTTTTTATATTTTATTATTTAAACACCTGCTGCTCAACTGAACTATGTAACTCAATTTAACAATAATATATGAGGAGATTTAGTAAACAGAATTGGTTAAAAAAGCATAAACCTGTGCTTTGTATATTTTCAGAAACTCATCTGCTATTCTTGGGACAAAAAAAAACTTTCTTTCTCAAAAATAGCCCTCAAGAGTCAACACAGGCACTGAGTGAAGCACAAGAATGCAAAGGATTTCAGCTTGTCAACAGATGACATTTAAGTGAAAAATCCAGCCCCCAGAAGGGAGTCTTCAACACCATAGTGACTAGGCTTGCAGCACACCTCTCACTAAAACAGGATTATAGGAATGCTTCCAAAAGCCAGATTACACGGGGGAAATTTATACAGGGCATTAAGAAATTATCAGTTTCTTTCAAATGTGGTACATCTCAGAGAATGTCATATCACTCCACCCCTCGATAAGGAAATGTCAAAATCCAACTATTCATCTGCTCCCCATTCTCAGCATTCAAGAAGAAAATGGGAGTTAGTTACAAGAGTGAGGAAAGAGCAATAAGGAGTGGTTTGCAAAGACTGTAGCTCACATCATTGTAGAGAAACCTTCAAGGCACAAGGCAAATCATGACTCAGCCATTACTGAGTGCAGTAAGATCTGCCTAATGCACTAATTTAGGTGCCAAAACTATTCATATTAGAAATATTGGCTTCAGAAATATTTTGGGGAAAGATGTGAAAGTGTCTTCTAAGGCAGGTCTACAGCTATGTTTCCAAACACAAATGAACAATGAAGGAGACGTGGAAGGCACTAGATAGGCCATTAAAAACACTGGATAAAAACAAAGGGGAGGAAACAGAGTAAAATGCATTTGGTTCATTGTTAGGGAGTTCATTTATGCAAAAAAAGAATCCTAGTGCCAGCACCAGTTAACTACAATTAGAACTACATGTTAGAAATTAATCCAACATATAAAACCCCACCTTCACAATGCCACGGTTGTTACAATTTCAGTGATGTTTAAGTGCTTAATTCCTTAAGAGTTCTTTTAAAATTTCTACTATAGTGACACCAGACATAAAAAGCCCCTACACTTATATTTCCACATACAGTTGGATGCCTAAAAAGCCATGTTGTCTTCCAGTCTAGAGACAAACATATGCAGCCAATCAGATGGTGAAGCTTAGTTACACCCCACAGGGAAGATTAACGGATCTGACAAACTCCTTCTCTAGGAAGGTAAAAAGCTGCTTCCAGACTATCACTGAAATTGCAGTGATGGACAATTGGGTGATTCAAGGTAGCACTGGATGTTATTGGCTCCTAAATTACTGAGCTGCATCAGCTGCCACACATGGGATGCTACAACAGTGAAAACTGTTGGCTGGGATGGAGAACAAGCATCATTACTTGAGGATCAAGATTCCATCAGGCTGCAGAGTGTGTCTCTACTACAACAACATTATATAGGAGTTGAAATTCTGTGCCTTATCACAGGAAGGAAGCAAGGCATATGAATTATTTATTCTTACAAACAGTTATTAGAAGATTTGGGATTAAGTAGAGAGCAAACCTGCAGATTAAAATGACCATCAACATTAAAAAATAGTCATTAAAAATATTTTAAAAAATTAAAATAGTGCTTTTTGCATATGATTGCACGTCAAAGTCAATTTTGTCTTTTGGAAATGACAGCACAAAGGTCAAAAGTATAAATAAAGGGAAAATATCAGAGGACTTCAAGGCAAAATAATACTTTCTTTACTTGGATCTTTAGTGGCATAACATTTCACAGTGTAAGCTTGTTCCCAGATGCAAGCAGCTGCTACATGCTCATTTGTCCAGGAAACACATGGTTAGAAATATACACTCCTAATTTTAGTGAAGATGAATATTTTAAGGCCATCCTGAGTGAAATCAGAATACAAATGTTAAAACTGGTTTCTGTTCAACCCTATACAACGTGACAAGCATTTATTTACTCTAGGACTGCAGAGGAAGCTTTTAAGACCACACATATTTCCACTATTTGCTTTACCGATACTTTGCAAAATTCCAGTTCTATGAACTAGTTATTACTGCAGATACTGGAGGGTGGGCAAGGGAATGCTAACTCTTTTATCTGTTATCTATGACTTAATCTTGGTTAAACCAAATTAGTAACCAGGAACTTCAGATGAGCATGGAGCCAGGAAACAAGAATATGAAATAAAAAGAGATTCAACTTACAGTTAAATCTTGAATAAGTGAAATAGAAAGTATCCTCTTGGTACCATTTTCCACAATTACTCCAAACCAATTAAGTGCGCCCCAGTACCACAAGTAACTCTGTCCTCCATGCCAATAGCTTACAAAGGCAAAAGTGAGGGCTGTAGAAAATAGCATTCCAAGCAAACTGGACTGAGATCCTCCCATTGGAACATAAATGTACCTGTAGGTGAAACAACAGATAAGCAACTCCGTTAGAGATTTCACAGAAATCTCAGAAATACATCCACCACAGAGCAAATGTGTTAATTTCTAGCATAAAAAAAAAAAATTTAATAACTACCTGACATGCTCTACTTACAGAGCTTGCCCCAGTTTCTGCAAAGCTACAGACCACTTCATGAAATCTGTGCATGTAACATTTGGCAAAAAGACAATTTTGTGGTCCTGGGAACTCTCTATTAGGCAAATGTATAGCATAAACTATATTCTCAAAATTGCAAATGGCAAATATTCAGGTTATTTGAACTGGAATAGTTCTAAGTCAACTACAGAAATTACCTGTAATCTTCATATGAATTTAAATTATAGAACTCTTAACAAAAAATTTAAAGCATTATATATAGTCATAACTCATAGGCCATTTTCCCTTTGTCAGAAATAGAGGCACATGAAAATATGTTTTCTTTTCAGAAGTTTGTAATTTCTTTCTTTTTATTGCTTTCATTAAAAATTATCTTATCATTATATTACTAATCAATTAATTAGTAATAGTATAATATGTTTACAAAATATAAAGAGAGAGATATATATCTTATACTCTCAGGACCATGTTTTCCTAATGACCTTCAAAGCACGTGCACCAAAAAAATCCCAAGACCTATATGAAGCACTCTGCACGCATTCTGTATTTAAACTGAATCCAAGAGTCAGAAGCTTAGTCATTACTTGATGCTTAGAAGTGTCCAGAAAGCAGTGCTCCTTCAGCAGAAATACCAGAAGCAGTGGGATTCTGAAAGCTGACACTGTTTTGTGGGTCATTTCACTTCCATCCTTCCTAAATAACTACATCCACTCCTGGCATTTTCTGAGTAAAGCATGGCCACTGGCCAGAATTTATCTGAAGAAGCTGCATATTTCTGTCAACACCTTGAAGAAGCCCATCAGGCAATGAAGCCACCATCCAGCTCATGGGTACCAGCAAGGAGATGTGCTACATGAGAACCATCAGTGACAGCTCTCCTCAGCTGCCACTCCTTCGGCATGACACGCTGTACTCAGATTTGAGACTATTCCTACTTACTAAGATAATTAAAGGAGATTTTGGGCAATGAATTTTTCTCTCTGGTTATCAGTTTTCACATTCAGAGATAAATATTAGCTTAAAAATTTAAAAGGGAAATTAACATACTGCTTTGTTCCTAATCATAGGAAGTAAGAAAAAAAGTAACAGAGTAGAAGAAAGTGATGAGAATAATTAAAGGGTAAACAGAAAAGCCATTAAAAAAACAACTGTCAAATGCTCTAAATACTCTTTAAGCATAACATCAATACAAGTTTTTACTTCAACCTGCTACAGGGAACATTTATAATGTTTTTCAGCATAGGTGTGCTTTTTCACTAAGCATATGAAAATAAATAGAAATTAAGATCAATAGTTTCTATTTATTCTTTGTTTTTCTTCTCTCTCCCCTTCCTATGTTTAAACCATGTGACAATAACAGACATTTGCATTTGCAATTGCAATCAATCTCATATCAGAGATGTTCATCTTAGCAGTCTGTAACCAGGTGAATTCCCTGCTGTGGACTGTGGCACGAAGGGTGAAAAGAGCAGCAGTGCTGATCCCGCTGCTTCAGCAAATTCCTTCTAGGAAAAGGATTACAGAAATGAGAGAGCCCTTTTTAAAGGCTAATTGGTTTATTTTATAGGCAGGGCCCATTGCTCCAGGCTGGTTGGAGGAGGGCTGGCAGCCCTGTCTCACGGCAGAGAAACCACATCCCTGAGATGAGCACCTCTGTGCCCCTGCTGCCCTGCAAGCACAGCAGCAGTGCTTTGTTTCACAGAGCTTCCCCCAGAGGAGCCCAAAACAGGACACTGCCAGCCCTGCCATGCTCAGCAAAGCTCATTCTCTGCCTGCCGTACATTTACTGAAACACAGCACTTAAAAGTAACCCAGACACTATTGAAAAGACAAATCTCTGTGACGGAGACCTGACTCTAATCCCCAGAGAAACCCTTCCGCTGACCTCATAAAGCCCTGGGTTAAATCCATGGCACAAAAGGCAGCTTTCACTGCAGAAGTAGCTCTGGACTTTTGTACAGTCCCCTTTCCTGCAGTGAGACTGTTTTGTGGGCTCCAGCCATCTTGTCAGCACAGGCAGCCTCCAGTGGCACTGGCATTGCCAGGAACAGCTCAGCAGCACCAACTTGTTCATTTCCAATTCCAGCTCAGTTTAGGTTGGCCTGAAAGGCTTTCAGTTTAGTGTGCAGAGAAAAATGGGCTATTTCCTGAGTTTTAGTGTTTAACAGCAGCAGCTAGATGATTGAGTGGCAATAACTCATAATTCTGATGAATGTTCAACGTTAGTGAAGTTCTAACTCCTAGCGAAACCCATGGCAAATGTGAACGGAAAATACACTTGTGCTATCTATGTGAAAACCTGTTTGAAGAAGGACAGAAGCCAAAATGAGTCAAAATCTTGACTAACACTTTGACCTTCCCCTCCAGTACTGTGGAGAGTCTGCCTCCCTTCTCAGAGGAGAAATGCAAAGCAGAAAGCAATGCCCCTCTCCTTCCCTGCTAGTGCCATAAGAAAAAGGAAAGGCAGCTGGCTGCCATTCCTTGTCACAAGGGCAGTAACCACTCTCAGATGGTGTGGTCTTGCCTCCCTCTGTCAGGGCATTCCCACTGGCAATTTTAAAGTGGGCATGAAGGAGTGACTGGTGTTGAGTCATTTCTAACAAACGGTGTGAAGAGCAATTCTGTAAGTTCCTGTGTTTTTTACAGAGAAAAATATTGTGAAAAATTCATTATTACATTACAGAACAAATGAGGAAAAAAAAACTTTGCTACCTCTTCATCCATGCACATCCTATCCTTGTGATGCACTTGTCCATACATAGTTACACGGGCAGGCCTGTACACAAGCAATAGGCAACTCAGTGTGCAGCCAGGGGCAGAGCCTGCCTCAATGCCAGACACTTTGTGCTCTCTGACATAACCAAAGTTGTCTTGCAAAAGAACCACTGCCAGAGCTCTCATTGTTACAAAAATGCATTTTGCTTATTTTTGAGCATCCTGGTAGTTTACAATCTAATTTCTCAATGCTTTCACTGTTCATTTAGACAGAAGAGTACTCAGTTGATTACACTTACACTTGAGTGAGACAGAGAAAAAAACGGTAAAACACATTATTAAGCCAGATGTAGAAGAAAAATATTACTTCTGTATTATCATTTACAATACAACCCGCACTTTGTAACTAACGATTTTTTATGGTTTAACCCTGATCAGCAACTAAGCCCCATACAGCCCCTCACTCACTCTCCCTTGAAGGGATAGGGAAGAAAAGGAGCCTCTTACAGTACATTTGGGAAGTTATTCTACCCTGCAGTTTGCTAACAAAATCTGTGAGGAGGGAAGGAAGAAGGCAGGGAGAGAGAGAGTGTAAGGGGCAGTGGCCACTGCAATTTGATGTCTTTATCTGCATGCTTCCTAACTTTTCTCCTTCTTACCAATACTACTGTCTGCATTCAATCTACGCCTCCAGTCCCTCTGTACTGTAAACCCTGTACTGTACCCAAGGTTTACACAAACGGAGAAGTTGCTGTAGAGCATGCTGACCTCCTGCACCATATGTAGAACAGCATTACACAAATATACCATTTTAAGCTTTCATGCAGTTTTTAAGACTATTCTCATTTCTAATCACGGAAAATCCATAGAGAAGCTCAAAATCCCCACTTCAGGGACTATTAGCACATAAAAGTAACCATGGGTCTTCATGGCAGCCTAACACATCTCAAAGGAACACCCTTGTAGCAAAGTTTCTTAACAGCTTGTAAACAGATTACACATTTACTCTAGATGTGAAAGGAAGGCAAACTTAGCTGAAAAATGTGGTGCCATTATACAAAAACTTTATCTTAACTCACATACTCACAGGACAACTCAACAGTTATTCAGTGGTCAATGAACCAAAGGCAGGCAAATCAAGGGAAGCAACAAAATATTTTGCAAAGAGAAAAGGATGTCAAGTTAAGTAGATCTGAGGGTAGTAATTGGTCATTTCCTCCATGTTGTTTTAGAAGGATAGGCAAAAATGGTCCCCCTTAAGATCCATGAAAATTACAAACAGGAAGATTAGACCTGTGGGAGATGCTTAGTATCAAAAAATGCATGCTAGGTGCGTATTTAAAAATAAAACATTAAATTAGGGGACCAAAAGTCAATCTCTTACAAAACTTTAAAGGAGAAATTTGAAGGTGAAAGAACAGATTTCTAGGCAGACTATCAGAAAGGAACTTCTAAATGCCACAGGCCAGGCTTTGCCAACCATTTCTGGGCTGGCTAGACCTCCTTTAAGGACAACAAAGAAAGGTACATCATGCTGTTAGAAGAAAACATTGTGCACATTAGATGGAGAGAAGAGAAGGGGAAAGGGAACACCATGTAATTAAATACCTCAAAATATCTGGGGTGCATTTGAAGCACATAAATACAAATTATGAGAGGATGTTATATAGCAAAATTATTTGCACACACTCCCCCACACCTGACACAACTAAGCATACATTCTTAGCCTTCCCCTCCCAAGGCAAGGATGTCAGTCTTAGCTATATTTCTATAGACTCTGCCTTGACTTCAAACTAAAATTTACACACTACTAAATATGTTACTTTCACAAACAAAGCATACTGTGTATGTGTATTCCAAATAATAAAGCGCCTTACTTTTCATCCCATGTACAGTAGTTTAAATCAGCTTATCCACAGCAAGCAAGCTGTTCCATTTACGCAATTTATCTTGATTTTAACTCACAAAGTGAACATTAGAGAATTGTATAAAATATGCAAATGGTACCATCTAAATCCCTAAAGTAATGCAAATACAAACATAATAGCTGAGGTATTTAACATTGACATTTACTTACAGAGAATACCTTTTAAATCCAATAACCATTTTGTTAGGTTTTTTTGTAGTGGTAATCTACAGAACAATCATAAGAGATCTGACAACCATTCCCTTGGAAAACATTTCTTTTCTTTTAATGACTCTACATTAAAAACTTTTTATTCTGGTAACTTCAGAAAACCTCTAAGAGAAGCATTTATAACCAGTTAAGAATCACTCAGAAGGGCTATTATTACTTGAGGCCTCCATACACTGCTCTTTACTTCCACATGCATGCGATTCTAAACATACTTAAATCTTGAAGTAAGTGCAAGTAAAGCACCTGTTTAACTGCTGTTATATCCAGGGGCTTTCTTCAACATGTGTCTGAATTTCTTCCTGAAGTAAGGTCATACAGCAAGATGCATGCCATCCATGATTTCCACCCCCCACCCTCCCTTTCCTTAGCCATCAGTCTTGGAATGTCTTATCCAGAAACCAGTGAAATGTTTAAAAAAAAGTTAATTTGCTTGTAATGGCAAACCTCTTGTACATACAATTAATGTATGAAGACTTTGTGTTTTATTTCAGGGAACATTAGATGCTCAAAATTCCAATGCCTAAGTTTCAAAGCATTCAAGGGTTAACTGTTTTACTGTCATAGTGTTTTGAGTTGGGCAGTTACATCGACAACACAGCAAAAGTTAAAAAAGCAATTAATAAAGTCTTTCATCTTAAATCCTGACAACAGAAATCGCTTGAGGTTCTGTACAGGGAGGTGTTCATTTGTGGACGTGTATGAAAAGTTTTGTCAGGGCAGCATTATGCCTGGAGAATTACAAGTCAATAAAACATTCTGGGTTATTAGTTGCAAAATCAATGCTGAATGAGACCCTGAAGAATTTTGAGGATAAATCTGAATAGCCAAGGTACCATTCATTTTGCTTCTAAATTATCCCAACAACGGTCACTACAAAAAAATATTTGATTGAAATGAAAAGTGTAGCACGACACAGGGTGAGAACTAGAGAGGAATTCCCTCTAGAACTGGGGTTGGGCTTCCTTAATTTATTTATTTTTAATCCTCTCTTCAAGGCCTTAGACTATTGATTTCAAACTATATCTCTGCTGCAAAATAAAAAGATTTCAGGCCCAGTTCTGCAAATTCTTACTTCTGAGGCAATTCTTACAATTCCTGTTTTGTCACTTCAAGCTGCCATTGACTTGGATGGAGCTATGCAGAGTGCATAAATAAAGCACACCTCACAGGTTTTCCAGACTTGGTCCTACATGAATAAATCTGTTTTAAATCACAGAAACATCTCCCGTAAACATGACTTTGAAAGCTGAGCCACACATATTTGCACCTGAAATAAAGAAATAACCAGAGGTATTTGGAATACCATTTGGTAAACTTTCCATTAGGAGACAAAAGTCTTGTTCTTACTTTGAAAGTCCATTTTTTTTATTGTCTAACAGTTCTGCTGGGCTGTTGGCAAAGCTTTTTAAGTTCTGTAAGATTCTCTCACCTCACCAGCTTAATGCAATGTTTAGAGAGACCTTGACAAATTCACACCCTTTAAAATATTTAAGCTAATGTTGGCTGCAGGCAAGACTTGTTACATTACCACAAAAATGTTTAATGAGAAATTAAGTCCATTTGGGTTACAAAGCATTAATGAGAATATTCATATGCAAGAACACTCGGTTTTATAAATATGACCTGAGTGTTCTCTCACTATCCAGTTGCTAGCATGTTTCCCAGCAAAGACTGAGTGTGAAGTTTCCTATTAAAAAACCAAGAAGTGTTTAAAGTACTTTTCTTCCCTCACATTCAACACAAAAATGGCAAAGGGCAGATAACTGGGGAATATTGAAATAATTTTTAATTCACTCTTCCAAGGAAGCTCATGTTTTCAAAGAGATTCATTTATTTCAAATGAAATTTTAATCTAAATCATAATGCTTCCTTTTAATAGAAAAAGTTTCATTACTGATGGACTGCTGTGTTTAGTTTTCTCCCAGCTGCATCTAGGAAAGAAAGAAACCGTACCTACCACCACCTGTTTGCAGTCAAACTCAAAACCACCAGTCAGCTACCTTTGATCCCAATGGAAATGGGAGAGCTTCCAGATGGCCAAAGCGCCAAAATGCTGGTTAAATCATTAAATTCAAACCGGTGCCCAAAACCTTTTGCTGACATTAGAAACTTAGATGTTATTGCCAAAACAGCCCAGAGTTAAGTGCCTACAGCTCAGCTACCAGGTGGGAGGGGGCTGTGTCCCCAGCTGGCAGATGGAGCTGGGAAGCAGGCACTCCTGCCGATTCCCATGTAGACCCTGCAGAGCTTCCTGAAGCTGTTCTGAACTTAACTCCCCTCTGGGGCCTAATTCATTCCTGATACAATACACCTCCTATGCGTTGCTGACATCTAGGCTCAGCAGCACAACAATCAGGCTATACAGTCCTTTGAAAACACAGCTAGAGGAGGGATCTATTAATAGTACTGTCACTCTTTGCTTATAAAATGGTAGAGGTCAGGCTCTTTGCCAGGGAGACCAACATATCTTGCCTCTCAGAGGAGTGCTTCAGCTGTCTGTTACCAGGCTGCCACCAGGCAGAAAAGAAAATGAGATTCAGAAAGTGAATATGCAAGAAAAAACAAGTCTGTGGCTAGGGCATCACTCAGAGAGACGCAAAGATTGCAGTCCTGCTTTCTGCACAAGGCATTACTCACTGTGCCCTAAATAATGATTAGACAAAATGCATAAGCAACACCGTGAACAAAAGAATCCATTTTTTTCACTCATTTTCTTTACTTCTCCTGACTTACACTGGAGGCCCCAGCTCAAAATTCAGAGCTCTGAATTTGCCATCTCTCCTCATCAGAAGTGTGCATTCACAACAGAACATTTTACGGTAGTTTTCAACTACAGCTAAAGCAACAGAGACCAATTCTTCCTCTGCGTGTGACGGCACATACTGAACCCGTTTGTGGTTCAGTTAGTGAAAAACTGCTACATATGTGTCATTTGTTGCTTTGACAACAACTATGTTTTCTGCCCCCTCTTAGAAAGCTGCTTTAAATTCCATAGGTGTAAGCACAGGTTGTTTAGCCATTCTGCTAATCTTAGTATGGCAGGTACATGAGAAAAAATGCAGATTGATCTGTGTTAATTCAGATGTTTAAAATACATTCATCACCATGCACTTAACAGCTACCTTTTCCAGCACACCTCTGACAGAGGACTGCATGAAATGCAGTCATTACAACAGAACCTATTTATTTTCCTTATTAAACCATTTTTGCTTAGAGACAAGATGATAAAGTTAAACAGCCATCCGCAATTTGCTAGGTAACAGAAAGACTGTTTAATCTTTGCAGATTCCTTTATGGAGAGCTGGATGATTCTCTTGCATTTTTATATCCCTTTGTACACATGCATGTCAAAGGGCACTGTTAGTATCCACAGACCACACAGCAAGTTCAGAAAACCATGCAATACCTTTGCCTCACTGGGCTGTACAGTTCTAGAGACAAGAAGAAACCAAGATAGATGTCAGAAGATTTTCACCTGGGTACATCAGAAATACAAACTTTTGTGAGACCAGAATAATGTTCAAGATCTGAAATTCCAAAGTCATTGAAGACTCAGTAAGCATTACAACCTTCAAATTATAAAGCAACATCAATAAAATGTTCTTTGAATGCATGTCTGACATAAAGTGAAGGCATGTAATTAATGAAAAGCAGAAATACAGAACAGACATCTCTTCAATACAGCAGAAAACTTGACTAATATCAGTGTATCTGCTTAAGGAATGCATATGCCTCCAAATTGCATATGCACAAAGTTTGGAGAGTTAGATTTTTGACATTATTCCAAAGGGAGTAATTCAGTCACCTCTCCTGAGCTCACATTTCTTAGAAAATACTGCCTGCAGTTCTGGGAAAATACTATTTATAAAGTACAGCCAAGGCATTGAGATGTCTAGGCAAAGCTGGGATGACTAAAGATTATACAGTACCTTGCACCATAAAGAACTTCTATACACTCTCCTGTGTCAAAAACGCTTCAAACAGCAGCAGAACTACATCTGCTCTTATGCAGAGTACAATCCACATTCATCAGCCCAAATCAACATTGCCTAATTGTTATAAAAGTGAGAATGGATATAAATTTAATTAAGCAGAGTAAAGGAAAATATTTACTTTTCTTGAAGTGGCATCTTAAATAACAATGATCTCCTTTTTTCTTATTTGTAAAGAAGACATACTCTCCTAACACCAGTTGGGAACATGGTACAATACAGATAAAAACCTGAGTGAAAAATGTCAATTCCTGTGAAGTCAGCAGCAACAGGGGACCAGAACTAAACAAATCATTAAGTTTTAAACATACAGCAACAAAGTATTCCAATGCAAAGGTAAAACTTGAGAAAGAAATGCTGTAGCCAGAGCCAGAAATTTAAATATTTTTGTCGGGGGTGGGGGGGAAAGAGGCATGCTCAAGGAAAAAGGAACGGTAAATGTCTACCAGGGAAAAATCATATATTAGGGTATCATGGAAGGTTAAGTAGAAAGTGTACCACAAATTTTCTTATCCTGCTACAACACTGAGCTGTATATCTATCCAGTTGTCTAAGGGTAATCTTTTTGTTAGAAAGAAAGAACAAATAACGATTGATAAAATAATGACTTTGCAGTGATCTTCATGAAAAGCCACAAGAGGATGAATCAACAAAACTAGTTTTAACTGGTAAGTACAAATGGAGGCCAGAAAAGACAGAAAACAGGTTAAAGACAATTAAGGCAGTCAAGACCATTCTAGTGAGTGTGCCTTCGTGAAATTCATGTGGTTTACGCATTGGTCACCAGTGATTGCTTTTCCTGTTTTCTGCTTCTTGAGATTTCAACAGACTGTAAAAAGCAAACAAACTCCTTTTCTTTCTTCAAAAGTGGGGGTAACCAAGCAGAAATAAAAAAACTTCATCCAGTTTAGGAAGTGCCTAACAAATTCCTGATGGTACTTGGGAACTCAGTATGAAACAGGAGCTTGATCTCACAATATCCTTAGGACTCAGGGCTAACCAACTAAGAAATATCAGGTCAGGTATAAGAATTAAATAGAATCAGCAACACCAAACTGGCATGTTTTCCTCAAAAACCTCAAGAAGAAATGAATTTGTCAATTAGACAGCAATCTAAAGGACATCATGGTAAGATAGGTGTGGTTTAGCTTTAAAACTGCTTGAATTATTCACCAAGTATTGAACAAAGCATTTAAATTGTTTCAATATTCAATAACTCATACCCCTCAGCAATAGGGTGCAAGTACCTTGGGAGAGTATCAGACAGTACAAAATCCATCTATCCTACTGCAGTTTTGCCATGATGGCAGTGAAGATGTCAAAAATGAAAGATCATGCACAAATAAACAATGTCCCATCTCAGTAAATGCAACCACAAAGCTCTGCACCCAGAAACCATGGGTGACACTGGAAGGAGATGGAACACATGTTCTTGACTCCAGCCTCGACTAGGAGGCAGCAAGCAACTGCTGCTCTCAGCTGTTCATTTTCCACCATCTTGCAGAGATCAGCCCTCCACTGGAAAACAGCTTTTCCCTGTCACAAGTCACCACTCACACAGGTATCACTCAACTGGGACAGCTGCAAACAGAGAAACATTATCCAATGCTTTCTGCCTCCATGCTGAGGCCAACCCTGACTCCAAGAGTATCTTTCCTTTCCGCAGACAGGGAAGCTACTTCAGAAGGAAGGATGCAGGGGTAGACCATCCATCAGCTCCTGGCTGAGACCACAAGGTAAGAGGCAATGAAAAGGTACCTGAATTAGATGTATCCTCAGCAGTGAGTTGACTCTTGTCCCTGAAGTAGACTAGAAATGATCAGCCAGATTAAGGAGTATTCTCCCATTCTCCCCCACCATTTACCTAAACCTCATGGCTCTCAATTATGAACTCATATAGTGACAGAGCCATATGCACAGAATTCATGCATATCAAAAACTCAAATATAATTATCTGGGGTCAAGTGCATTCACAACACCCTGGAACAACTTCTGTTTACATTGCAAATGTTTTGTTTAACACAGCAGAGATTGATAACTGTGAGAGACATATAGATAATTTTGTTTATGAAATCGTAATATGGTTAGTAAGAGAAGTTAATTAATCAAATATAAGTCTTTAAGCTTGTGCATATAGTTTTTGCAATTTGTAATATAATAAGGGCTGTTTTGTTAGGAGAAATTGAGTAAGGCCTTGTAGCTACACTCAGTTGATAATTTGTAACAACCTGGTAATGCCAGATGTGCGAGACTTATTAATACATAATAAGAGTTGCTTTGTTAGCAGTATATGTAAGACTTGGAGTCAGGCCTTCTGTGATAACTACAGCCATGAAGTATCTAGANTACTGTTTATTAATGTTCAGTGAGAATTAATGTGAAGTTGAGTGGCCATAAAATGATACTTCCTCATTTTAATTGCTTGCCCACTTGACTATTAGTGATGCTGGCTGCCTTCATTTGCTTCTCACCTTTTTCTACCATCTAAATACCCACTAGTCCCACACCAGCAACTCCATCCTCTTCCTGTAACTATCTGGCAATTCTGTGATTGCCTCAGTCTCCATTCTATCCTGTACAGTGACAGCCAATATCTGTTTATTCACTTCTAAAAGAAAAGGCCAGACCATATTTTACTTTATTGTCAGCAAGATTTTTTTCATCCATTTCACATGGATAGGGATCTAGATTCTGTGCTTATTTTCATTTCTAAGTACCTTTTACACCAAGCTTCCTCTGCTCCACCCATAAAATTAGCCAAACCAAATATTTTCAAATATCAGAATGATTTCTTGACCTTTATTAGTTACAGGGATAACAGTGAGTTAGAACCCACTGCTACTTCAGGAGAAAAAAGCATTTAGTAATTGTGTGTTTATATTCTTTTTCTGTATGTATTCACACAAACACTTTGGCTGAACCCCTGCATGTTTTGTGAGGTTTGTGGACGCAGAGGTGGGGTTCATTAAGCAGAGCACACATTTAGCAGAGCAGCAGGACAAAAATAAATTCTTTCACCACTAACTTAGTTTGGAGATTGGATTTAGCAAAGTGAACTTGACAGCTATTTTTTTCTATTTGAATGCTATTTCGTTTTGTTCCATTTCCAGAGCTTATGCATTAAAGGATTTCCACTTTATTATTAAAAATAATACATTAAAAATTCTTTACTATAAAAACCTGACACCACACGAAAGATACAATGCATTTCTTATCTCATACTCTGGGAAGAATAACTGTACATAATTATGACCTGGCTGTCCAGTTTTCATCTTCTAAGCATTCCTGCATGAGAGTTCTTACTATGCTCCCACAATCTATTGATATTTTTACTTGTATTTTGATTGAGAAGTAATTATCTCCATAGTGTGGAGAAACCATTAAGAAAATACAGTGCAAACTAAACTACAGACCTTAACATTAAGCCTGACAGTTAAATCCTCTTCTGAGCACATGCACAGTACTAACATTGCAGTTAAGCTGTGAGGTATCGGTGTTAAGCTCCAATTTATTTAAAGAACAAACACACAAACACTGTCCTCCATATTTCAGACTCTCTTCTGTTCTATGGGACAAGCTGAGCATATGACACAACCTCCTGAGGTAATCCCTCTTGGACAGCTGCTGCTCCCTCACTCACTTATCACCTTTCCTCTGAGCTGGAAAGCACAAGCTGCTGGGGCTACTCCTGAGGTAGGTAATGGCTTTTCTGCTCCGGCCTGGCATGATAAGAAAGGCTGGAAATCAAAGGATCCGATCACAGACTCATTTAAGCAAACTCCAACATCCCTTTAAAGCTATAGGAGACAGCATAAAACCAACTATCAGTCAGCATTAAAACCTCTGAAGCATCCACTGCTGGCAGAAGATTGAGGATTTCAGGCGGGGCTGCTGCTGTTCAGAACATTTAGATTTTTAGCTCCTGGTGTAACAAGCACAAAGAATGAACAAAAGTGAACACAGGCAAAATTTAAACTGTAAATTGAGTTTTAGACCTAATTCTAGTTGTGTAATACACATTTCTCCACAATGATAACCCCTTTGCACAGGACAGATATTTTTCTTTGCTAGCTGTATCTGAGAAAGAAAACCTGCTCATAATTATCATACAGCATTTTTTAACCTTGTTAATAGAGTTCAATATTAAATCTGAGTACATTGTGTGAAGGAAGCCTAGCTGTCACTCTATGACTCTTGTTTTGCTGAGTAGGTAAAGTTTAAATCACTAGCAAGGGCATTCTTCTCCATCTTTTACCTTCAGCTACCTTTGCCATGCTTTTCCACTTTCTAAAGAAAAATAGCAATAAGAAAAAACACCAGGCTGTTCCACTTTAACTTAGAATTTTTGAAAAGCAAGATGATCAAGAAAAAAGTGTTTATTATCAATCTTTGGTTTTGTGAACAAAATATGTAACAAATATCTTTTGTGTGTTGCAAAATCAAAGTACAGGCTATTCAAGAAAGAGAGAAGGGAAAAAAAGAGGATCAACCACTGGTGCTTGAAGAACTCTTATACCATTCAGACCATTGGAGGAAAGAGTCTGGTTGGCAGTATGACACAAACACATTGCTTATTTTATGTTAGTCTGCTGGAAAAAAAGGCAGAAAAGTCTTACATCATGCAGGCTTGACTTCTGCCTCCTGACTTTTTTGCACCAAGTGAAAACAAGATGAAGAAATGAACTGCATCACCTGTTTACTGTGTAATCTATTAACAGCAACTGGTTCACTTCAGTCGTGTTTTTGTTCAAACTGAAGCGTAACACTAAAAATCAACATTCTGGCATTATTTCAGTATCACTTCTAGTCTAGTCATTGAGATTCAGTAATTAAGAAAGCATTCTCTTTCCACATTCCTTATAGCACAAAATAAAGCAGCAAAGAACCTTTTGCTGATTCTATGTATTTTATCTTCTCTGTACCTAATCCCTCAAGGGTCAACAATACCACACAGCCGTGTCAGACCGCAGAAAACTAGCCACAGATTTCATCCAAAATCAGACAGCAGCCTGCACAGAGTGCTTGACATGTGAGACAAGGCTGTCCTGTCCACATTTCAAAATTTTCTAGTTGATAATGCTACTTAAACATCCTGCCAGTTCAGACAAAATCATTATGGTATAAACACTGTTCTGCTGTTACTGGCTCTGAAAGCCATTATGTGAATGAGCAAGACAAGTGATGTGATAACGTACCAATGGTGTATCTAAGTTCTACTGGTCCCATGTTCGGCAAAAACCTGTCTTGCTTATTTGGACAGCATGTACATACTTACATATTATGTAGAACCCAAACCTGTTAAAGTGATCCAAGGAGCTTTCCATTTATATATTCATC
The DNA here is from genome assembly GCA_013397135.1 of Pachyramphus minor. Classification (NCBI taxonomy): domain Eukaryota; kingdom Metazoa; phylum Chordata; class Aves; order Passeriformes; family Tyrannidae; genus Pachyramphus; species Pachyramphus minor. The sequence continues at coordinate 453,699 of VYXB01006395.1, forward strand.
CTCTATTCAAACACGTAGTAACTGACATCACTTTTCTCTGCTTCTCACAGGCTCCTGGACTGCACAGACATGGTACTTTTTTCCAACATCTTCCCTGCTGCACTGCTGCAAATTTGCCTCTTATTTACTGTGACTGGAGGACTCTCTCAAAAACCAAACCCCCTATGGACTACGGGTCATCAAATCTAATGCACAGAAACTGATCCAGCACTTGGTGCAAAGTATTCAACTACTCCACCCCTGCATCTCGAAAAGGACAAACTAGGGCAGCATCGTGACTTGCACAGTGCAGTTCTACCATCCTCAAGACAATATCCAGTGTCCCTGACTCAACGTTCACAATGTCTTACACCTTGGCAGGAAACCAGTAAGCCCTGGGCAGATTTTACAATGCTACCTTGGTTTCATTTCTGAGAAGGACTTAGTAGCTTGCCACCAGGTACTGCGCTTATTAGAGCTCTAAGGAGCACAGCAAGTCCTGCACCCCCCACTGATCATTCCGCCAACTCCATGGGAGTTTTTGCATGTACATGTGAGGGAGAAAAGGAAAGAAGAGAATGTTATACTGACAGCACTTGACTGGTTCAGAGGTGAGCATGAAGCAGTATCTCTCATTTTTATCTGCTGCTGGTAAGGGATGATCAAATATGCAAAATATTCAAGATGTCAAACATGACCAAGATGTTGGTCATGACCATTTTGTTACTGTAATAAGAAAATAATTGCCTGGAACGTTCACCTTAAAATTCTAGGCTTTCTTAAGTTATCGTGATTCTGACATTAACAACAGATATAACATGACTAAGCAAAATATATAGACCCAAAGTTTTAATCCCTACTACATTACATAAGCATCATTTAACACCTAAGTGATTGCACTCATAGGCTTCAAAGCAAACACAGATGAGGATCTATCTAACTGTGTTGTCATCATTTGCAAGCACCTTACTCCTTGTTCTCATCAGCAGGTTTGCAGAAATGGAGAACAGATCATGAAAAGAATTCAATGTGGAAATGAAATGCAAAAGGAAATAACCCACCATGCTTTTTTGTTCCTTTTCAGCATCATTTTCTTCCTATGCAACTAAAATACAAGACTCAATTTATGAAAATTAAAGCAGAGTGAAGAACGAAAGAGAGACAGAAATTAAGTGTATCTTAGAAATTTGCCATTTGACCGATAATGGTGGAAATGGTTTTACTGCCCATATGGTAATTATGTTTTCAAATTATATCATAATTATTCAAATGCAACTGACCTTGCCATGTATAACTTAAGAACTGCTTGTACAGTAGAAAAAACAGCTTTTAGACTGTTTGCAAGCTGAAAGGTGATTATGCTGAAACATCTCATATCAAAGAACAATGTGTTCTGACTCAGTGAGAATGAGCTGATTGGAAGCAAGGTGAGACACTAATTAAAATTTGTGCAGCACCTGGAAACTAGAAAGCGATTTAAGTCTAAAGTGTCACTATTATCAATGTATGAATATGTATCTCTCCATGGATGAAAGAATATATAGAAAGAACACAGCCAGTAGTTCTTTATAATCTAGACCCTTCAGCTTATGTATGAATTCTGCACTGATATGTCTGATGCTAAAGATTATTTTTAGTATGTTTCTCGACTTTTCTAAAAAGATATTATTTTCTTCTGTGTACTTGGGAAGATAAAGTTAAACTCTCAAAGCAGATAAATTACATGTTGCAATCAGACTTAAAATGCACAGAAAAATACCTTTAAAACATGCAATCTGATCTAATAGGGTTCAGCTGGTCCACATGCTCTCAGTAGGGTTCAGTAAAGCTTCCCATACCTTGGTGCATGAAATAGATACATGGAAAGCCATATTAATTCAGATACCAAGGTAAACAAGATTTGTTGTAACTGTCATGGTTAAAATGCAGATTCTGTTCTGTCAGACAAGAAAGTCACACTGAATGTCATCTTAACATGGGTTATTCTCTGCATGTCAGGTGTGATCCAGGATACCATTCAAAACAATACCCAAAAGATTTCTGTTTGTTCCAAAGTAAGTTTCAGGCATTGGTAAGTGTTCTGTATTTTATTCAAAACAGTCTGTGCTTGTCAAACATTCTTGCTTGTTCTACAAAAATTCTTATCCTAGCCCCATCACTACAGTATCTGAATGCCTTCTGGTACTGTATTTGTGTGTGTGTGCATATATATATATATGTACAAACAAACATCACAAAAAATAAACCCCAAACCAAACCCACCATAGTCCCTGCTTTATTCGTTTATAAGAGAGGGAAAAATGTGTGTGCAACATAGCATAGCAGTATGGCACAGAGGGAGACTATGCATACATTTTTCAAAGTTCATTTGGAAATGAACTAAACCAAGTTTGGAACCCTGCTCTGCCTATGGACTAAAAGATGATACCATGGCCCTTAGTTTGGATAGGTGCTCACTACAAAATCATGGGTTATATTATCAGATGAAATAAACTCCTGAAAAGATCATCTTCAATCTGCAGGTAGAAAAATTCATTACCTTTGAGGATTAGGATTACTGACCCTGGTTGGCCTTCTACAACTTCACAATGAAATTTTTTGTGTCTCTGAGCCCCACAGGGCCCAAAATTTGAACTTGATTAGTACTTAGTAGGGCAGAAGTATATAGACTGCTAGCAGCCCACAGCAGTGAAAAGAATTCAGTATTCAGTGCCAACTGGACCATTCCATGTACATCATCACATGTTGCACTCTATCGAGGAAAAAAAGATTCTCAGCCACAAAAGTTATAAAAGACAGAGCACTCTCTGAATGTAACAATAGGCTTCAAGGACACACTACATTGTGCTGCTGAAGATAGCTAAGCTAGAGACTTTTGAGAATATCATCTGCAGGGCATAAAAAGCCATCAGTGACAAAATACAAACCACTATACAAAATCAAGCAGTGTGGCCTTAGAATCCAGTTCCACATCCTGTGCTGTCCTCCCCTGACACCTGAGTTGTATGAGCTAGTACTTGACGACACCGAAGGAGGAAATTGCTTATTATATTTCCTATTATACTTCTGTAACTATGTATGAAAATAGGGATGCCATCTATAGATATGAAACATTGCATAATGACAGCCTACAAACATAATATGTCACCAGAGAAAAAAACAAAGATGACAAGGAGGTTGTAAACAACCTAAATCAATCCATTGCAGGGATAATAAGAACCATCCTCAAAGTCACCCTTCTGGGGGTAAAGCCAATTGTTTATAATTTGTAACTGCATCTAAAACGCTTACCCTGGAGGCAAGGAAATGTGCATCACCTTCTGCTGCCAAAATGAGCAGAGCTTGCCCCCCATTATCTACTCCCTCCCAACAAGCCACTGCACTAAGCAACAGTGAACAACCTGCATGAACATACAAGTTTACATTTTCAGTGTTTCTATATGCACTGGGTGTGTATACATTGCTCAGCACAGCTATTCTCAGAGAAACCTTGAATAGATCATCAGGATACAGGAGCCCTTCGCGTAGGATGCCACGGAAACACAGGGATATAAGAAATGCTTTCAGGTCAGCCACAATGCCATGTCTGTTCCAGCTACCTACACAGGAGTTAACAAGACAGACTTTTGGAAAGTAAGAAAGCAGACTGGGGCAAATGCCAGGTAGGGCTTATTAACATGGAGCACTGTAATTAGCTGGAATTAACAGTCATCCTTGCTACTGTTGGGTTTTTATCACATCATCATGAAGAACTAGCCTGAGACAGTGCCTAGATAAGGTCACTGCAGCACTAAGGAGGCAAACTGAATGGACAAACCTAAACATTAAGAGTGGCAGAAACTGTGAAGATTATAAAAAAAACCATCTGAGAATGGCAAAAAGGGAAAGGCAGAGATAACATGAATAGATGCTTTTTAAAATAGACAAAATAAATTTACCTATTGCCCCCAAAATTTCAAACCCTTAAGGGCATGGAATAGAAGAGGTTACACTGAAGAATTAAAATTTAAGATGCAGAGAGAGTGGGCAATGACCAGTAGAACACAAGCCACTGAAACAACTTAAAGAGAGATTGCATTGCAAGAGGAAAGTCAGTTCAGGTGCAATAATACAAACATGTAATTTTCACCAATTTTCAGTAGTTTTCCTAAGCAGTTTTCATTTTCTAGCCAAAGAGCCTCAAAACCTGTGAAAAATCTCAGGCAAAATTTGAGATTGACAGCAAAGCAGCATAAGATGGTAATATTTGGCTGTCTGAAATTCTCTGTTAGGTAAACATGGTGCAATGTTTGTGGGTTTTTCCACAATCCAAACTGACTATATTTAATTTCTTTCAATTCTATTCATTAGATGTACACACTGCAAATAATACATTAGAAAATTTTGGTATTGTACTGGAAAAAATATGACCGGGGCAAAATTTTATGTAACTGTAATTTTATGTAAGTGTCCAAGTGAAAATGGCTACCTATTCCAACATTAAGAATTTCAGATATTTGTTTTAAGTAAACATATCAAAAAGTAGGATACTGAACCCACAGTTCCTAAAGCCAGAGCAAGGTACTGAATAGGAATCTCCATTTACAGTATGCATTGGCAGTTTTCCAGAAAACTCTAAGGAAGATCTATAACATGAAAAGGGTCAAGGGCCAAGCCTGAGCAATCTGAGTTTGAATTCAGTGTAATGATCTACAAATGCAGACAAAGATCACATTATCAGTTTCTTCATCTTGTCTCACAGTGGTTCTTGCATTGTAGTAATTGAACTTCCCTTTTTGTGCAAGTTGCTGGGCAAACAAGGAAAGGGTGCACAGATGCCCAAAGCAGAATTGGCCATTGGAGGACTTCCCAGACAGTTTAATAGAAACAGCTGTAAAGGAGCTTAAAGACTATGCAAATTTCAACTTTCAATTATGTACAGAGTTAATAGTAGAAGTGATTGGTATGAACACGGAATTAAACCAACACGGGCTAATGCAGTAATTGCTTGGAAGCTACCTTCTTTAGAATACACTGAGAGGTTTTAGAGGAGAAATGTTACAAGTAACTCATGGATTGAGATCCTTATATTACAAATAATCAAGTCATACAAGACCTGTCTGTAGAAAAATTCCTAAACCACTTATGAATCATGTAGAATTCTTCTGGAGCATCTGCAGTATCTGGGAATGCAGGGTCAGGGAGACTCCAATGGCTTTTCCTGTTTCTTTGTCCAGAAGATAGTTACACAGGCCAGAGCACTGGTCTCACCATAAAGGATTTCTGCCTCAAAACAAGGGTTTAGGGAGCAGGCACACAAGATGGCCTGAAGAACCATTCTAATACGTAGAATGAATTAAGCACCAGCAGTTTAGATGAACATTTTTTAACAGCCAGACTACTGAAAAATGGACATGAGCCAAGTGTTCCTGACACAAAACTATCCCATTGCACCTATTTGAGATGAGAACCCACAGCCAAAAACCTGGTTTAGATTCAGATGCAAAGTCATGGCCTCCAGTGTAGTGTGTTAGAAAAAAGAATATCTATAAGCAACTAAATAAAGCAGATACTGCATCTATAGGCAACATATTAAAGAGTAATTTTACCTCCACACACAGACACCTATTACTGCAATATTCAGCAGGGCCATTAGTTTTGGTAATATGTAAATAATGCATCCAGAAACACAGACAGCTAGGACTCAGCACACATTACTTATTCACTGTTTTTCATCTACCAGGATTGCAGAATACAGATGTTAGCAAAATATCAACAGCAAAGTACATGAACACTATTCAGGAAGTGTTTGGGTTTTTTCTTTAAGGACAGGAAAATAGAATGTTCATGCTATAACAACAAATGGTACAAAGATGCCAGACATCAGCTGAGGAAGAATACTCTTACCTAAATTGATCAACAGGCATCCATTTCAGAACAGCTCTTGAGTAATACAAGAGACTTTCTGGATATCTTTTCCAAGCAAAGGCTTTCCCCTACAGATCACAAAGGCAGTATTGGAAAATTCATTCATTCATTTCTACTTTTATTTAAATAATCGAGAGTCTGTTAACTAAAGTGGTTGGTGGCAGTCTCCTGCCAGGGCTGAAAGACAAGGTGATAAGCCTAACATAGCTAATTACAGCAGCAACCATCCTAAATCCTCTCAGAATCTGTTTCACAGAAATATGACATTTCTGTGAAATAATTACCTCTTACATGCCCAATCCTATTCCTGACATGCATATTTTAATGTTCTGACATTTTAATGCCATCTGCCTCCAAGAAGCCCAGCCTGATACACTGTCAGAACTCAATCTACACACTGTCTTGCTACTCCCAATCATTTCACTCTTCCCCTGAATACAGAGCAATTGCTTCTCCAATGCCCAGTGTTATGGTTTGCCATTTGGCAGCATGACTTAGCTACAAAAGGCAAATGATAGCAATTTTCAGCCTATTAGTATTTGTTGTGGATATGGTTTCTGTAAAGTGAAGAGGAATCAAAGCCCACTGGCTCTTTGAAGCACCAAAACCCTTTAGATCATGTCTTCCAAGTCATTTGTGCCTGCAATTGAAATAACGCGCAGTCCTGTTTTCTCCTCCTCCTAAGCCCGTGGCAATGGAGGAAAAACCTCCTCTAGTGACATTTACCTCAAATCAGAAAAGGGGCAGGTATAATGAAATTACGAAGTGCTGTCAGTCAGACAGGATTAGTTGAGGCTCTTATCTTCCCTTTCCCATACCTTGCCTACGGAAACAGCAAAGAGAAAGAAGCACATAAACCACAGAGAGACAAAGAATTGTCTTGGGCAACTTGTATACTCCCATCCCTGATGTGAGAAGCCTAAACAGTGTGGCTTTACATTTCAGATCAAATCAACTAGAAACTAATATGATTTAAGAAAGAGTTAAAGTCACAAAGCAGTATCTTCCCTTCTGAGCACTTCAGTAGAGCTGGAACTTTGAGCCGTACAGATCATGTATAGGCAAATGTGCAAAATTAAGGAGAAACAATACTTATGTCCCTATGTTTGGTAAACAGTGATTTTCGAACTAATGGACTCAATCCAGTTACGTCAGCTGTGAGATAAGAGTGCTTCTACAAAGGTGAAAAGGCTACAGATAATCATTAATCATCAAATTACTGAAAATACAGGAGCATTTTCCAACAGAACTATCTGCCAGTACTAATGTAACACAAAAGTAAAACTGTGTCACTGCCCTCTGTTCCTTCTCCCTTACTGTTCCCCCATTTTGTATTCCCTGCTTCCTCTTCTAGGTCTAGTGACTGACAGCATGTGCTGTCCATTTCTATGCAGACTGGAAGATCACTGGCACTGCTGTGTCAATGCTCCCCTCCTTGCAGGCTGCCTCTAACAACTTTGACCTGAGATTTCTCACAAAGTAGGCAGAACTGTGCACTGCACAACTGGTTGCCAGGTGCTCATTTATAAATATTTAATTGATACCTTTTTGTTTAGTAGCAACAACTCAAAAAAGCACAGATGGAATGATATTAACCCCAGAATAAATTAGTAAGATCACAAACTGGTTTAGTACATATAAAAGAATGCAAATAAATAATCTCTCTTTAAAGCTGCCTTTCATTTCTTTGTATTAAGAAAAATGGGAGCCCCTGGTGGTCTAGTGGTTAAGGACACGGCACTGTAACTGCCGAGGCCCGGGTTCGATTCCCGGTCGGGGACACTCCCCGGGTAGGCGGAGCCCGTTAGCCCTGTAAGGCAATCCACCTACGTCCTGAGGACCTCGCTGCCACTGTCCAAGCTCGCTTGGCCCCGGCAGATGAACCTTAGGATTAAAGGGTGGGCTCAGTTCTGCGCGCACTGTGTCCCACCTAAAATAAATCCAATGCGCAGGCTGGAAGGCGTACAAACACCTTCCACGGTTCTTCGTTCGCGAAGTCTGGCCATTATTAAGAAAAATGTTGATCAGACATTTTGCCACAAAAATCACACTGCTCTCTGAAATTTATAACCAAGTTAAACAAACAAAAAAGAGAAAGCCATGTTCAGCATCCAATGCACAACTAAATAGAGTTATTTGGGAGTTTTCTTCATTAACATAATTTTGTGAGGGCTAGTATTAAATGGATTACACAGAAAAAGAACTCCATGTCTCCTTACCAATCATAAATTAAAAGGCTGGAAAAATAAATGCAACATGCAACAAAGAATTCTGACTTAGAACACTTCTTTGTTTCAGGACTACTACAATACATGTCAGCATAATTTACAGAACATTGTGTTCAAAAGACAGCAATAAATGTGAAACGATCTCTTCCAAGTTCAAGAAGGGTTCATCCTGACAGATAAGAATTTAAGAAAAGGCAGCAAGAGGCCTACATGTGCAACCAGGAGCTCCTTACTGAACCCAGGCATCAAAAGGAAGCTTAAAAGAGGTAGAAGTACTCATTTCATTTCTTCTGAGGATTTAGGAGTCTGAACTATGAGACATTTTGCTTGCTGATTTATTTCTAAATTATCCTTTTGACAAAATCAGAACCAACTGCATGCACCTCTGGGCAGACTTATCCACCTTGGGGATAGGACCAGGGGGCAGGATCAGGACCTAAAATCATATAGTTTTTCACAGAGATACAAAATCTTTCTTTCTATAAAACATATAGAAACAGAAAAAAGTCTGTTGATCTCAACAAAACACAATGATCTTTTGGAAGACATGTATTGTCAAGGTCTGAAGACGTAAGTTATGAGGACAAAACCATCAAAACACAAAATGCTGACTCAAATCACAGCATTAATAACTTTGTTCTTTAATAACGAGAAGAAAAAAATCACTTTACTTCAGAAAAGCAATTTCAGGGGAGGTTCAGGTTGGACATCAGAAAGAATTTCTTCACAGAAAGGATTGTCGAGCATTGGAATGGGCTACACATGGAAATGGTGGAGTCACCATCCATGGAAGTGTTTATTAAATGACTCGACATGGCACTGTCCAACCAGACCATAGCAACCAGTGCTATGGTCTGGTTCACAAGGAGGTGATCGGTCAAAGGTTAGACTTGATCTTGGAGGTCTTTTCCAACCTAAATGTTTGTGATTCAGTAGAAAGTGGACTAAAATTTACTCACACATATGCACAGTTATTCACATGTTACGACACCTTTTAAAAAGTTATTTTATTACTATTAACTGGAATTTAAAATGTAAAGTCATTAATTCTGTGAACTGATGATTAAATATTTAACATCTACAAAATAAGTCATATCAATGTTTCCTACATACTGCCCTCAAGAGACTCCTTAGGACACACGAGAGGAGCTGGCATGCTGTGACCACTGTGCACAGTTTCTGGAGAGTCCATGCTACATCACTGAAATAATAATGACCCAGTCAAGATGTAGCTGCCTCAGGGACGCTGATCTTAATCAGCACGAAGATTGTCAGCTTTCTTTGATTAAATAATTTGTCAGTTTGATCCCCAAAATGATCTGTGCATCCACAGCTCAAGCAAAAGCATGCAACTCCTACACATTTGCTTCCACAGCTGAAACATCTTAATGAAAACAAGCATTATTTTTTGTAATTTACTTCTGAACTCTTCAGAGACACCATCAGCTGAAGCAAGACACTTCTGCCTGAATATTGCTTTCTGAGCCTTTTGTTAAGGTGGAAGAAATTTGAGAAAAATAATGTCAGGCTTTCCTTGTGGATTTGTTATGTGCACATGACAGCACTTCATAAAACCTTGTGTCACTTCTCCTTGTTTGAGGCGGACCAAGTTTTCATCTTTCCTCAGTTCAACACAAGGGGAGGAAAAAATACATTGAAAACAGCAATGTTAGGCACAAAAATAATTTTGAGTGGAACTAAGGGAATGTATGGTATTAGGTTCTCACTTTTTAAAACTCCCTTTTGAGCACTTTGCCTCTGATCTGTACACCCTTCTATAAGAACTATGCAAAAAGCAACAAATGTCAAATGTTCCATAATACAGATGACTTCTCCTCTAGCAGTAAAATATCTTTTTACTTGGTAACAGGAAGTAAATAAGACCATGTCTTCTTTGAGCAATCTATGTATCACTGTGCCACATCTGCAGTTTTACTGGTACACACCATAACTCTTATTTACAGATTGTTCCCAGAAATTCACAGAATCATGTTACTGTTAAGGTTTGAAAGACCGGCAAGATCATCAAATCTAACCTTTGGCCAAAAGCCACCATGTCCACCAAACCATGCTGTGAAGTGCTGTGTCCACTTGTTTTTTTGAACACTTCTGGATGCTGACTTAACCACTTCCCTGGGGAGCCTGTTCCTATACTTAACCACATTTTCAGTGGTGAAAATTTTCCTAATATCCAAGCTGAACCTCTCCGATGCAACTTGAGGCCATTTCCCCTTGTCCTATCACTAGTTACCTGTAAGAAGAGACAAACTCCCACCTCACCACAACTACCTTTCAGAAATGTATTTTGTCCAGTCATGGCTTGCTACCAGCGTTACAGTTATTTGGAGCCACATACTTGATTCTTGCAGTGCTACCCCAAATAAAGTGTATGAATGCAAATATTCTCTCTACAATGATCATACAAATACTGGCCTATTGGTTGTCACTAGACAACCAACAACTTAAAATACAATTTTTATGGGTTATTTTGTTAGTTCAGTTCACGTCACAGTAAGGAGAAGAAATCATAACTATCTTCAAAACACATTTCCACAGAGAGAGGGAGAGAAAGAGGAGAAAACAGGTTTCCATGGTTACTTTGTTAACCATCTCCATTGTGATGTTTACATATTTTATAAACTAGACACTATAAACAAGAAGAAATGAAATATTTATTAAGATCTACATTACAGAAAGCTTCCACCATATGTCATGTCTGTTTCAACAGCTGACTGTCCAGTGAAGCCCTTAAAGACACTCTGACATCTACTAGTTTCTGGTGCTATCAGGTACATTAGACAGGACAAACTGTTGTTGAATACGCACAGAAGAAGCCCTTGACCCAAGTTCACTCACTAATACTCCATCAGTAATTTCTTTTCAGCAGGAGAGGATGCCTTGCCTTGAAACCAATGCTAAAATTGCCGGTTTCTCACCTATAAGTAAAACCCTTTTCTTGGCTATCAGCTAAAATTTACTGATCAACAAAGGCTGCTCTCCAGCTCTATCCATTTCAACAGCTGCAGTTGTAATCATTTACTTCTGATAGAAAAGAAGTTCCTCTTATTTTGAGTCATCACCCTAAATGAAAGGTTAATTCTGCATAACAGCACTTTTCAGCAAAAATGTCATCTAAATTAGGTCATTTTTATTTTGCTTTCTTATAAATTTTTATTTTAACTAGGCTTCTTATTGCTTGAGGGAGAAATTACAAGTAACTCTGCAACACCACTAGTATTGGGAAGACTCCAGAATCAAAAGTTCAGAAGTTCTATATGGAGTACCCAGCATGGAAAATTCTGGAGGTATTTTGGAGTTCTTGGTATTTGGATATCAACCTCATTCAGTTAAGAGGCAGCACTTGGCCTTAGGTCCTGTATGCACATCCATCACACAGGAATGAGCTCAGTTCAATACTGAAAGCAGTCCTACAGTCTTGATCTCAGCAAAAGATGATAAAGTAGAACCATAGAATTGTTGAGGTTGGAAAAGACTCTTAAGATCATTGAGTCCAGCTATTAAGCTAACACTGCCAAATCCACCACTAAAGTATGTCCCTAAGTATCACATTATGAGTCTTTTAAAGACTGTCAAGGAGGGTGACTCAAGTAGCACAGTACAGTCTAAGTAGCATTCAGAGACAGATTTTTCCTGCTGTGTCCTAGCCAAAGAGCATCCTGGAAACTGTTGTGTAGCTTAAACATTATCAGCCTGTCTACCATCCTACAGGTAAACTTCTATATTTCACTGCTGCTGTGTGCTTGCAAAAATTTCTGTCAGGGAACACATTTATTATTCTGTTAGACAATCTGTGAATTCTGCAGAGATCAGCTAATCTCTTTTCCATGACAGGATCAGCTCTACTTAGGTTACTCTTGACCAAGATTTGCTCCTGACTTTACCTTATACTTTGAGGGCATCCAAATGAGAAAATTTACCTGAGCAAGTCACGGCCTCTTTTGCCTCCCCTTTTCCATCCATCCATCCAGAGAAGTTATTTTACATCTATATGAGTATGGCAGAACTCAAAGAAAAATATATATACTGTAGTTTACATTCTAATGTTAGCTCCCTATCACTAGTCAAAAAAATTGAAGACAGTATTTAAACTATTCTACCTCACTAGCAAGTTGTAAATGTCCAATACTTAATACTTTCAGAGCAATAGTCTAATCCAGATTTGAAAAGCAATTCATTGAACCAAAATGCTAGATACATTTTAAAATAATCTCTAAATCTACCATAACTGTCTCTGAAAGCACTAGCACAGGGAATACTGTTATCCCTATAGCTACAGGAGATAATGTTTATTATGTAACACCAGTAGTCACAAAAAATTGCAGAGTAATACTTATTACTTATACATCCTGATTATCTTACTTCAGTCGAGGTGGAATTCTTTTTTATTTAATGGGGTTTTTTAAGTTTGGGGTTACATCACGTAACTCAGGCACGCAAATGGCATTTTGGTATTCACACAGAACAGAACAGCAGAGACTGGTTGGAAAGTGGAGTCAACTTTTCAAGTATCCAGCTACTTGGCTTGCAAGAAAGTGCTAAATCTCCTCCAGGAGAAAGGAAGCAAGAACCGTATGACAGCTAACAGTAAGAATTATCCTTTGGCTACCATGACCTTACTTCGTTCTTCAGCACTGCAATTACATTTTCGGGATAGAGTAGGAAGCCTACAGCACGTTATTTTAATCTCTTATTTCAGACAGTAAAATAAATAGAAGGCTGAAGGTTTTGACATCTCATTCTTTCAAAAACATATAAATTTTACCCATTTATTTACTTGTGACCTCTAACATGGAGATCTGCCTAAGATTTTGATTCAAATGGCCTAATTTCTTTAGGAGGTAAGAAAGGAGTGCTTCCCCTTAAACTGCATACCATAAACAACATATATTTGCAAAGATATTAACTGACACATTTTATACATGCTTTCTTGATTTTACCTTAGCTGCTTAAAAGATCATTTTTTACTACAGTTTCCTATTGACATTGATAATCCATCCAAGAGCACATACAGACTTTAAAAAGTCCCATTATTTCCTTATAAATTTATATCTGTGATAGAACAATTCCAAATGCAATAGTTACTTCCTGTCCTGTTTTATCATCTGTTCTTGGTGTTACATAAAGTGCTTATACTAAACATTGCTGAGCTCTTACATAGCATTCTTAATCCATAGATCTCAAAGTACTTTACAAAGGATGATCATTATCCTAGTTCATCTATGAAAAGAAAAAACATTGAGATCTTCAGGGTGAAATTCAGATCTCACTGAATCAATTCCCACAGTCCACAGAGAAACTGGATATGCACCTCACAGTACCATCGGGCAGCCAGAGCAGCATCCACACCTGCAAATGGATTCCAGAGCCTTTCCTAACACCGCTGGCCTTCATTTGCACTCAGCAACTCCACACACCACTTAGGCATCAATTCAGAAATAATATGGTTTTCAATGCAGTATCTTATTCACTCTGACATTCAGTAAAACACCTCCCATCCCACAGAGACAGCATTTTTAAACGATGTACCCTACCCTTTTCCAAGTATCCTGCTTACAGCTCTAGACACACTAACATTGCTGTCAGGGATGGAAATAACTGAGTCAAGTCCTCTGTTTGAGCTTTACTACTGAAATCAATACTGCTGCAGACAGGTACACTGGTAACAAGGTCTGATGCCACCACTCAGGTGTCTCAAAGTATTTTCACCTCCATACACAAACTCTGAAACCACCCAATCTATGGGTAACTAGATAGGAGTTATCAAGACTCCTGTTTCATCTTTTCCTTCCCTCTTTTAGATTTGTTTCTCATGTTCATTCTTTGCACCTTGCTTCAAGTTAGATGCTTAAACTCAGAGACTTCTTTAACTCTATAAACTCTCCTGGACTATTCAGAGAACACAGAACCAAATACTGGAGCTTAGAGGGAAAAGGACTGAAAGTAGACTGCATAGTCTACATAGTAAACAAAGTTTACTAGGGTATCAATCTGATTGAAGCTGCTGGACAGCCATAAAAGAAGCAGTAATGCTACCTACTTCAGTAACACATCTGAGGATGTACTATTCAGATGTCTGAGAAAACTTAAACTTAAAACTTCAATTAAAGTTAAGGGATTATTGTTTTGAAATACTGTATCACAACCACCTCAAAACCACGTATGGGCCCACGCAAGGTAAGACAAGTTGATCCTGAGCACAAAGATGAGCTGAAAAGCCACGATCTTCAGGAAAGGATTCAGAACACTGCAGTCTCCATAACACTCCACTCAATGAACTAGCCAAGGAAAAGAAAGGCGTGCAAACTGTCCTGCCCACAAGGATGACGGGAATCAGTCTGTATAGGTTATTCTGAGCAGCTACGATGGGAATCATTCTGTATAGGTTATTCTGAGCCACTGTTCCTAAAATCCCACGTTATATGAACTACCTGTTGTTTAAACTGGTGCTTTCAGGAAGAGAACGCACTAAAGCAGAGGAGGTTGTATCTTCCGGAGGAGATTGCATCTTCTGGAATGTGCACTTCCTAGGACGGGGCCGTCTTCCACAGAGCACAGAGGCAGCCCCATGGCCTCCCATGCCATTCCCCGAAATATCCCCCGGGATCCAGGAGCCGCCGCTCCCGGACCGGGCAGGGGGCGGAGCAAGGGCGCCCCCCGGCGGCAGCTCCTGCTGCTGCTGCTGCTCCCGCTCCTCCTCCTCCTCCTCCCCCTCGGGACCGCGGCGGCCGGGGCTTCCACCTCCCCGAATCAGCCGCAGACACAAACGTAAAAGCCGCCGGCACTGAAGGATTTATTTTCTCCCGCACGCGGTCCTTTCTCGGCGGGAGGACGGACAATAAGCTCAGAGCAGCAGCGGGGCAGACTGCAGAGTTTAGTCCGAGACGTGTCCCGGCTACGATCTCATTTACTGCGCTGCAAACAACTAATTCACCAGGAGCTGGAGTAGAGAATGTTTTTCTCATCTTGTTTTTTTCCTCCACATTTTTTTCTGGCTCTGATCTACATCTTAACAATTCTGATATAAATAGCACATGGCTTTCCGAAACACATCTAAAACATAAGACATGAAATAACTTTGAGACTGAAGTTTATACCAACCACATCCTCCTATCGGGGCCATGTAATCATGTCTCTTAGCATGTCGAAGTACAGATATGGACCACAACATGTAGAAGAGAAAAAGACAACATTAAAAGTATTTTAATCAAAAAGAACACAAAAGTAAGCAGAATTCTCTAAACTTATGCTCCAGGTCATATGAAAATTTATACGTGTTTAGTTTTAACTAGAACTGCTTGGTAGAACTGGAAGTAGTATATAAATAATATTTCCTATGTAACTACTATTTCTTACATATTTCGTGACTCTGAAATACAGGTTGCTTCAGCTATAAAAGATGCGAAGTCTCTGAAACCACATGTAAACTCCAGCCAAATTCTAGCACTTACAGTCAGAGTCAGGCACAAAAAAGTTCCTGTGACGTAATTTCCTGGACTACACACAAAGAATAAATCCAGAATCCTTACAATCTCAGGTGGTTCAAGACTGCTGGGCACACACTTTCTTTTATTACACTGAAATACAACCTTTCATGCAGCTCCATTAAAATACTCAGTGAAATTATTTAAAAGCAGCCTGAACTGAATTTCTAAATACTTCACATTTCACAAATGGTGTATTTCTTGCTCATAGATAGTAACTCAAACACCCTGCAACAAAAATAACAAACTGTTTTAATTCACAGTTGCAACACATAAACATGATGAGATCTGTACATTGTTAATCCTGACTTCCCCATTCCAATAGTTTAAGTTAAATGTCACATTTACATAACATTTACATAAAGACTCAGTTTTGTTTATACAAATCCCAGCCTTATTTTTGCAACATGCTCAATGCGAATTCATTATGTAACAACAGATTATTTGCTCTTTTAAAAAAATAAAAGGTTTAATTTTGAGAAGGCATTTGAGAGACCTCAGTTGCTCTGAAGCAATTTAGCACCTAGTCTTCATTACTGTTTCATCAAGTTTGGGAGTTTTTTTTGTTCTAAAACAAACAAGATCTTTTGGACACTGTACCACACTAAAACAGACACCCCAACTGATGTTATACATCCTGGTCACTTGCACAGTTCATACTCACGCCCAGTACACATACAACAGAAGACTCACAGAGTCTTCCAACACAACCCACTAGAGTTTAGTTATGGACTTTTAGTCATGGTAGGGCTTGATCTTGTAGTTGGGAAAATTTTAGAAGATTCCAAACACTATCCAGCTTGTTGTTTGGGGTTTTTTTTAATATCATTTTCAGTGTTATCTCTGCTTTCAACAGGAACACAATTAGGCCACTGCTGACCCCTTCAAAAATAACCAACACCAGCAAACTTTGCAAAACTTCCGGCATATCTGAGAGCAGAGCTCAGAATGAGTCTGCAATGCAGCTGGATGTAGCCACAGTATTTTATAAGAAAACCTATATTTTTCAGCTCCTCCATACAGAGGTCTCTATGGATCGAGTGGCTGCTGTTCTCTTCTGTGTTTTAGAACCTTAAAATGATTTTTGCAGAAACTTAAACAAAGGCCCCATATTGAAAGTAAATTCACATCAAAAAATTGCTTAGTTAATACCACTACCTCTTCACAGCAATAAAATAAACACTTTAACCTTAAAACAACTTATTAGACACACAATATTAGACACACAAATAATCACATGTACTGATTATTACAGTCATGTTTACTAGCAACAACACTACATACTTGCTTTAGTGTGTGCTAATTTAATCACAAAATTTCAAGTAAGTCTCCACAAAAGCCTTCTCCAGCACATCACATCTACATCACAACATTCTAAAAGATGGCAAACAACACCTTTTGCTGTAATTTTGCTGTAATTGAAACATAGAAATAGCCTGTTTCTGCGTTAGTCTGCTCTAGAACCTTGTTTCACAGCTGGACACTCTTGACTGAAAACACTGCTGCTGCTACTTCTGGTGGCTTTATCTGCACTGCTCCGAGTACAGAGAATCAAGGGAGTCAAGACTGGTATTTGCTAGTCTCATGCCCTACCAGTTCTTGCTTGGTTTAACGGCTAGGGACTAGAGGCAGAAAGAACCCAAAAGAGAATGCCAGTACAGCAGCTGCACATATTCTACACACAGTGGTCCCACCTGCACATGACAAACTAAGTACCAGCATCACTGGATCCTTCCCCACGAAGCGTACTGGTAGATTTAAGCAGAATGATGTAGTGCATCACTTGCGTCTTTGGCAGTTTTTACTCTCTACATTACTTTGATGATTAAAGACAGGTATTGTTTTCCTTCATCCAGATACATTTCTGCTTAATCAAAACAGCACTTTTGTCCCAGCACTGAGCCAAGTGAGAAAAATGAGATAGAGACATAAAATTGTCATAGACATACTACAGAAAAGAGTATTGTTTACTCAGTGGGTCTGCCATAGACACACAGGCAATATATAAAAGTCAAAAGTGTCTTCTCCAACCAGTCATCCAGGACTCTCAGGTAAAGCAGTACAAAGCTTTGGCAATACTGGTTAGGATTAACCTCCTTTGGAATAGACCAGCCAAATTCACACAATGCAGAAATTGCTCCTTAGGGCACCCATTTTGTCTTAAGATGTCTGAAGGAAAGTGAGGTCATTATAGTATGGTCACAGTCAGCAAAAGACTGAGGTTACATGCTGACTAAAAGCACAGCCTGAAAAGAGAAGTCTCAAAGCTACTAAGGAACCACTAGGTGACTGCATAGGGGGACAGGAGGACAAAATCGGTGTACTTGTATCCACACCACCCACTGGAAACAAGAAGCCTACCAGTGTAAATGACCCCCAGAACCACACTCACATTTTTGTTCTTCAGGAAACAATTTGGTTAGCTCCAGAGGATAGTTTAGGCACATGAGAGTTGGGATTGTTCAGCCTAGAGAAGAGAAGGCTTCAAGGGAGACCTTATTGTGGCCTTTCAATACTTAAAGGGAACTTACAAGAAAGACAGGGACAGACTGCTCAATAGGGCCTGCTGCAAGTGGACAAGGGATAATAGTTTGAAGCTAAAGATTACACCTGTAGATTCAAACAGATATAAGGCTGATAAAATGCTGGAACAAGTTGCCCAGAGAGGCAGCAGATGGCTCATGCCTGGAAACATTCAAGGTCAGGTTGGACAGAGCCTTGAGCAACCCAACCTAGCTGAAGAAGTCCCTGCTCATTCCAGGGCAGGGCAGACCAGGTGATCTTTAATGGCCCCTTAGAACCAAAACTATTGTATGATTCTATGATGTGCATGCACTGTGGAGGACTACGTGACCAAGACACAGGGTGAACCAAAAAGCCAAACTTCCAGACAAAGCAGAGAAGAATGCATCCTTGTGAGACTTTACAACTGGCACTTTCCAAGGCAAATGTGTCCATCCAAACATCTTTATCAGTGCTGTTGCAAGAAAAGTGGAATCTCATTAATACCATGCTGCCCAGCAGTGTATTAGAACATCAATAGTATTTTATAGGCAGCTACACTCAAAGCAGCAGCAGAGACTGTATAGCATTAGCACTGACATTTAGTTCCCAAGAGAGGGCCACGCATTACACTGCACCTCATACAGAATCTGTGTCTAGGTGCTAGAGCCCAAAATCACCACTGAGCTTACCTATCCATGGAGTCAGAGAGCTGCTGCACCACATGGTGACTTTCCCAGACCTTTGTGCATTAAAGAGAAAGGGGGAGCTCAGATGTGCTGGGTTTTGTTATTGTGCAGGTTTTTTGGTTGTGTTCAGGTTTTTTGTTGTTTGGTTTTTCTGGGTGGTTTTTTTTTCCAACATTAACAGTGATAAAAAAGATTGAGGGCATAGATCTCTTTGGCTTTGGATGACTTGAAGATGTGGAGTCCCAGGGGATTCCACAGAAAACGAAAACAGGATTTGAGCCAGATGATGAAGAGATTTTTCCATATCTTCTCTCATAATCATACCTTAGTTAGAACCATAATCCCTCCTTCACCATGGTACCATTCTGCCCTTACACAGAGGTGCCCTTTTCCTAACTAAAATCAGGAGATGTGACAACACATAGCACATTTTGATCCTAGAGGTAAACTTTGTCATGCTTCACCTGAGAAAACTCAAAAAGGGAATAATTTTCAAGTTTTGTATTTGGAAAACCTTTGCACCAGGTAATAAGCTAAACCTTAAATAATCTAAATAAGCTAAAGTAATTGCAAACCATGGGGTGAGCTGAGAGCACTGCTAACAGATGGACACCTTTGGGAGACACTGGGGGTGCTCTCTTCAAAGCCAGATCTGTACTGAAATGAGTATGATTCACACTTTTTCAAAGGCACAGCAGTGCTGAAAGTGTAGACATTTTTCAAAAGAATCTTGCCTGCAGGAACTGTCATTCTTCCCCACTGCCCTCATCAGTGCTGCCCTAAAGGAAGCACTGTTTCGCATTAGGACAGTAAATATTCTCACAAGTTCACAGTTTTATTTCATCCAATGCCCTGTTCTCAGCACTGAAGTGCTTGGATAAAATAGTTTCAGTGAGCAAGGAGCAACAGGCAGCCTCTCTTGCTCTTTCCCCTCTAAACTGCTAGCCCAAAGGCTATTTCTATGTATCTTAAACTCTGAAAAATACATTCATTGCCCCATTTGGAGAATGTTCAGATTAAGGAGAAAAAAAGGTTGTTTTTCCTGGAGTCACACTGGAAAAACATTACTGTGTTTGTAAAGTGCTCGTGTGATTTAAATACACGATTAATAATTTTGCCGATCACAGAAACAGTAAAAAATAATTTCTTTTATATACTTGTGTGAACACAGTGGGTAAATGACCTTCCAAGTACAGTAGTATATTTTTCATGAGTACTATCAAACCCCCGTTTTCATCACAAAAGTCCTAATCTTTCCCCTACAAATTCCCAGGATCCCTGCTTCAAACATGGTCTAGCTAACAAATTTTCAAAACTCAGACCCCCACATATTCAGTTGCACTTTACTTTCACAAATAGTAGCCCCATGATGCCACGTGATTTCAGCATGCAAGTATAGTGATTAGAAATCTAGTCCCAGAATTCTGTTCAGCCCAAGTCAGTAAACAACACATTATTATCCATTACAGTATATACCTGTCAATTGCATATTTAAAAATATGGGATTTTTAAACTTTTCTGAGATATCTTAAAAGCAGTATCAGAAGCACAGTTCAGCTTGACAGACATTATTTTCTATTTATTTTTTGCTAAGAACAAAGAAAAAAAAGTGTAGTTGTAATTCTCTGTAATATTTTGTGTCATGCTTCACCTGGGGAAAGCCACTGATTGTTTATGCCAGGCTAGTACAGTCCTAGTTCTTTCAATCAGCATTTAATTAGGCAGATTGTCCTTTTAGCAGAGACTATTTTTAGTTTTGTTGGCCCCACATTTTATCTTTGAAAGTGTCATAGTGGTTTTCCTGTTACATGGTGGGGTAGCATCATTATATTTTACAAAATATAATATCTCTTGAGCATTTCAAATCCCAATTCATAGATTTTCAACACTTCCTGCAACTCAGATTTGTTTGATTTTTGGAGGGTTCAGGCTTTTCCTTCCCCACTGTTTGTATTTCACATGGAAACTGAAACTGTGAAGGGAACCATTTATGACAGATACTTTATGAACACAGAAGGAGATGATCTGCAAGTTCTCAGGAGCTTAGATTGTCTAAATAGGCAAAAAAAAGGTAATAATTTTCTAAAATTCACTAGGCAGATCAACAGAAGAGATTAACACCAAGTCTTCTTGTCTCCTAGTCTAAAATCATCTACTAAAACAAAAAAATTTTTTTTAGTTAAGGAAACACAAGTAAAACTCATTCTGCTACAAAAGAAGGGAAAAATATTTCCTCCTCAGCAGTACAGTTACAGAGAAAGCAGACGATGTTTCTCCAAGTAGTTAACAGAGGTAGGTAACAGACTGAAAATGAAATAGTAAAGGTAAGGTTAGAGCACCACACTGCATAGGATACAGCTGGCTTTGAAAAAATGATACATTAGTCAAAGATGACATTCAACTCATTTGAATTCCATGGCTATTTGCAGTCTGGGATCACATGAGCATCTAACTCAAATACTGCGTCCCCACAGGATGTATAATGATGCCATATGAGAGAATAATATCTTATTGCATTCTTTGTATAAAGCAAATGAAAACATTTTATGGCAGAAGCATTAGCAGGGACTCAAACTTAGTATATCAATGCTTACCATGATTCTGCTCTGGGTTAAGTAGTTGTGTGCATTCCCAGGAGACCTTCTTGTGAGCTCTATTTCCTTTACAAGTGGTATATTTTTAAACCATTTCTTAATATGATCATTTCAATTTTTTATATAATTATTGAAAAAAAAACCTGCTGGTCACAATATAGATGCAACAAATTTTGTAGAACTGACACTAGAACTTGTATATATTCAGTTGTCTGAAAACTCTAAACCACACTGAAATACAAATATGTTCAGCAATATTAACACTATAGCCTTAATGAAGAGAGCTGTCTGTTAAAAGTTGTCATGTTCCATGCAAAAAAATACACAAAATAACCCAAATGTTACACAGTGTACTGCTCAAAGGTTATGAGATATCAAGAAGTGGGTTTGCCTGTGCAACCTGAAAGCAAACCTCATTTTCCCTGTGATATAGGCTTTGTGTGGTCTCATATCTTTTATACTTTTTATATCCCTTGTATTATTGTCCAGTTGACAACCAGACCTTGGACAGAAACTTCCATTTCTTCCTGGATTTAGCCATGGTACTAATAATCTAGAGAAGCTGAGGACAAAGTGAAGAGAACACTTACAAATGATGCTGAGCCTAAGGCAGAGAAATGTTCCTTAGGCATTTAGGATTCTGTCTAGAGCTGTATGCTTCTTTTACTAGCTACAGCCAAGAGCAAGTAGCAGATTTCTGAAAACATTAGAAAATACATGCTTCCAGTGAGTGACCAGAGGAGTAAAAAGTAATCAGGAGTAATCAACCTGTTCAGAGCTCTGGGAGTCTGTGAATTGGAGCCAAAAACACTGCATTAAGGCCAAAAGACTCATGTGTAAAGACTTAACAGAGTCTTTACCCAGGACGTATGACAAAATAGTGTAAAATAATGAGTTCAGTAGCAAGGCCAAATCAAGGAATGCTTAACACCACCTGATCCTTACGGTGGGACCCAAGCAGCATACTCTGGCTCATACATACTGGGTTCATTCTTCCAAGGTAGAGTTCTTCACTGATAGATATTTCAACATTTTAGTCTAATTAATTCTCTAAGTGCCCAAAGACCATGGCAAAATTCACCTTTCATGGCACACATTACAATTCTTTGCAAAGATCAGCAGATAATAATAAGTATTCCATATTCACAATTTTCTATAAAATTAAAGTCCTTATTAGAAGGTGTGAGAGTACTTGAGTTGCCAGTGGAAAATACTTTTTAAAAGCTTTTCTTCGGTATGAGAAAAATTAAGATTTTCTCAGGAATGAGTGGAATACTGTCACCAAAATTTCCTGAGTCCAGGTTTTCCTGAAGGACACCTGAAGAGGTTCCTTAGAGGGTGACAATGGGTACATATCCAAGACAAACAGTTAAAGTTTCTCAAACTAATATGTAAACAGAAGACAAGAGAGGATCTTGCTATCGAAAGTACAAAGTAGTCTTGAATTCACATGGTCATGTCTTCTTATAACAACAGAAATGCTTTTTAACATTTGCTGTTTTTTGCTGGGACAGAGTTACTTTTCTTCTTAGTAGCCAGTAAGGGGCTGTCTTTCAGATTTGTGCTGAAAACAGTGTTGATGAAAACAAAGTGATGTTTTTGTTACTGCTGAGCAGCACTAACACACAGTCAAGGCCTGTTTTTGCTTCTCACACCACCCCACCATTGAGCAGACTAGGAGCGCACAAGGAGGTGGGAGGGGACACAGCCAGGCCAGCTGGGCCAAGCTGACCCAAGGGATATTCCATACCATATGGTGTCATGTTCAGTGTTTAAAGCAGAGGGAAGAAGAAAGCAGCGGAGGGATGTCCAGAGTCATGATGTTTGTCTTCCCACGTCACTCTTACACATGATGGAGCCCTTGCTTCCTGGGAACAGCTGAACACCTGACTGCCCATGGGAAGCAGTGAATGAATTCCTTATATTGCTTTCCTTGCATGTGCAGCTTCTGCATTACCTATTAAGCTGCCATTATCTCAACCCATGACTTCTCTCAGTTTTATCCTTCCAATTCTCTCCCCATCCTACTACAGGGGTACTGAGTATGTGGCTGTGTAGTGCTTGGCTGCCAGCTGAGGTTAAATCATGACCATATGGAATTGCAATTCAAAATAAGTATTAGCTTACCTGACCAGAAAGCGATGTAGCCCAACATCAAAACTTCTGTAAGAAAAAAGATTCATTAATTATTAAAGAAATATTATTCTGTTGGGTATTGTACAGGACTGTATTTCAAAACATTAATACCAAAGATAAAGTTACTGGAATTGATAAACTAGAAGCAAAAGTGTAATACACAATTTCCTTTCCGTAATGACATGAAATTTAAGATGATCATCTTTCAACATGATTTAGATGCATGTTAAAAAGCTCACAAATTCTTTGTTGGAGTATTTATTCAATAAACTATTAACATTCAGACTATTTCAACCCACATAAAGCATAAACTGTGTGTATTCTGTTACTGGAAATAATGTAAGCATCCTGATGACCAGCCAGTTAGCACATTTTGTCACATGCAAGTAGATCCTCTGTGCAAAACTACTGTCTTTACCTTTCTTTCCTGTTTTCTGCTCTATGCTGCACTAAAACTGTGGGATAGCTGTGAATCTCTCAATGACAAAGAATAACCAAAAGACCCCCATATGTCTCCTTCAGATCTAGAATATACCAAGAAGTAGACCTTGCAAGTGCATTCTGCTCAGACTGGTGAGGAAATTAACTTTGAGGCCTTCTGACAGTAAGTACAAGTTAGATCACATTAGATTACAAGAACCATGTCTGAAATCTTCAGCACTAACAACATACATTGACAGTAACTGCCAGTGTTTCTTTCCATTTTCCATTTCCTCCATTGTTCAGACAACTCAGGAGAACCAAGCTCACAAACAACTCCTAGCAAATCCTTGATGCCACAGGAAGGTATCTGCTGATTTGAGACATTTACCTAATATCTTAAGTATGGGTCAGCTTTACGTGACTACCAATATAATCCCAGATTAACTGTGTGCCTAACAGCACAACTGAAAAATGCAAATGTCTTATTTCCAGTGCTGGACTTGCTCTGAAATGGGCTTACATTTCAGGTACACAGAAAACATATCGGCATATACTAAGCTCTTCAGCATTCTCTTCCAAAACACATTATTGGTCATTTGAGTACAACACAGTCTTATTTTAACAGTACTGCTTGCAGTGTGCTGCTCTCTAACTCAAAGAGCAAGAGAAATCAACAGATAGTTAATGGCATCCTGATATCAGCAGACAGATAATGAGCTGCAGAAATTCTAGGAGTTAACAGGGAAGGAAATTCCACTGGTTCAGCCAGGTGGAGAGGAGCGAATTTTTCACTTGAAAGCTGCCTTGCAACAGGAAAACATTCTGTCAGGAACATGTAGCTGGTCATCATTAAACCTGTATTTTTCAAGTTTCTTTCCTGAAATCATTCCCCATTGTACATTATTGTTACATTACTGTGCAATTAAACTGCATGAAGTGCATCCAGTTACCTTTCTTCCTTCCTCTTGCCTGGACACATACTATAATTTGGCTCCCTCTCTTCGCTAAAATATTCTGTGTTGTACAGAAAGTCTGCAGTATCAGAGCTGCCCACAGTCTGTCTTTATAGCTCTGAAAGCCTTTTCTTCCTAGGACCAAGCATTCAGTGTGTTTGTGCTGGGATGGGGAGAAGAAGAAACTTGTACAGTTCCAGAAGAGAGTTGTATGCTAAACAGCCCTCTTGCACTTCTTCAGCCAGGCTCATCTGCTCAAGTTCTTCAAGCTATTCTCTGATGGCAGTAACCAATCTGGTACATTCTCTGAAAGGACAGAAGAACCAAGCTTCTTGTGGACAGGGATGTGAAGCACAAAAATATCCCCGCTTTTGACACTAAACCAGAAGCCAAAGGACTTTGCTTACCAGAAGCATGGAAATGAAAGGTCCTGCTAATTTGAGATGATCAGAGCTGAAGGAGGTTGGGGTGGACAAAGCTAAGGCTGAGTGGGTTCAGATAAGGAGGGAAAACAAGACAGTTTGTGTAGATACCATGACATGCCATCTCTTCTTTCATTTGTCACTCTTTCCAAAAGATAATGCACTTGCTATTAAAAAAGTTTGGTAAGTTTTTTTTCATCTGGGCTTTAGCTATTGAGTATTTTTTGGAACTATTTTAATAAGTATTAAAAATGAACATGCATAGAAACTATTAGAATAAATGAAAAATTATCAGAGCCTCACTAGGTATAATTCAGCATACATAGACAGGGCCCATTATTCCTCGGTTGATTTTGTACTGATACATTTCAACAGTCTACCCAAGATCCTCAATTCTCAACAGTGTAAGCAGTTGTTTAAGACCTAACTGTGCTATGACCAACAGAATTTTGAGAATATACAGCACCTAACTGATGTATGTAACATCTGACTGTGCACCTAAATCTTCAAGATCCCTCAGGACAGTATCATTGATTAGTTCCAAAAGCAAGAACAACAAGGCTGAACAATTTCAAATTGTAAATGGAAGAAATGGTTGCGTTACTTAAGGCTATGGATACTGTGTACATACATCTGTGCAAGGCAAAAATACTGAGAAGATATGGGAGGCTGGTTTTGACAAAAAACTACTACAGACACTTTTGACTGTTCTTCTTGTTGCTATTTAAATACATACTGCAGTTAAGTCTACAAATAAAATGAAAATATAGTGAAGTAGCAGTGGCAACAGATCTCATAGATGCACCTATTCTCAGATGGAAAAGTTAAAAAGGGGTAAAGAGGGTTTGTAGAATAATGTTAAGACTGCAACCTGGTGGTGGAATAAGCACCTTCATTAAATTAAAAAAAGAGAACAAATAATCACACTGTATTGGCATTAAAAATGTCATAGTGACATCAGAGGACATCAGAGGACTTCAGCATCAGAGGACTCCACCTATGAGGCTTGACAGTGTCCCTCACAATTAACACAGAATTACACCTGCCATATAAAATACATCCATATTTACTTGATATTACAATATAGTTTATAATGAGCTTCACACAGCTTGTAAAATCCTGAGGTTCTCTGCAAAATACACCATTTATCTGGTAGTTCTTGCAATTTAGGGTGCCTCAGTTACATAAGAGTTTCAGAAATGCTTTCAGAAATCCTGTAACAAGCACAATTTTTCAAAATAAATGTTCTCATTAAAATCTAAAACAAGAGAAAGGATATCCATAGCAATACGAGTGAAAAATTATTTTGAAAAATGATTTACCAGTTAGATTCTCTATTCTGTTCAAATGTCAGTAGCAATATAGTATTTCAAATTTGTGAGAAATAAGTAAAATCTAGTTTATCAAAAAAGTCTTTAGACAGAGCAAACTCTTGACTAGTCAGTGGAACAATAAAGGGGAGATATATTTAACCTCAATTTCATAATCACAATTACAAATTGCAGACAATTTGATAGGGTTTTTTTTTATAAAAACATCCCTAATTCTGTTCCTCTGAAGGGTAGTTTTGAATCACAGTTCTATACACACCTATCAATGCTTTTGTTAAGCATGGAAGATCTAGTTTGATACAATTCAACAAATAGTTATGCATACAATTCATCATCATCAACTACAACCAACAGAGACCTTTTCCAAGAGGTCTTTGAAACCCCTGCCTGCAAGCATACATCTCTCTCCTCAAGATACATTTCCAAAATTATTTCACAGACATGCAGCTTCTGCTCTGAAAGCTAAATGCATAATGCAACAACCTGCCTCCAAATTTGCATTCAGCACAAAGCTGATGGGGGGAAATTAAAAAATTATAAGCACATGTCATCCATTGAATTGTTAATGGTCCCACTTTCCACAAAGCTGTGCTTTCCTTTAACTGAGGTCTAAACTCTGGTTCCTCAAAAGAGGAATTGTGTGAGCCTTTAGTATACAACTTTTAAACTCAATGAAGTTATGCCAGCCTATTCTATTTAAGGACTTGACCCCACATTTATCTCGATGAAAACTGCTTCTTATTAGCTGTTTTAGGGACTACAAATCACAATTCCAGTATGATGGCTAAAGGATTCCCACATCACAACAAGGTTTGATTGTTGAGACCTCGTGCCTAATGATTTACAATGATATAAAAAACATAATTGCTGAGGACATGTCAGGATCATAAGAATCAATTTAAAGTTAAGGTAACTACTAGAGACATTGTTTATCGAACTGATTGCAATAAATTTGAATCGCCCAACCCTGATTTTCTATAATCCATATTTTATATGGATTTATATGATTTTATATGGATTCTATAATCCATATTTTTAAGCCACGTGCTGAAGAGAAACCAGTGCAGGTTGGTTTTTTTTGCCAGTCCCCAGGAAAAAAAAATATCAGTAGATGAATGTCGATGAAGACAGGTAAATATGATACTGTGTACCCAGAGACTGTATTGCATAATAGACAGAAATATCCTAGACACCTTAAAAACAGTTGTGTTGCCAGTAAACATGTCTGAATGCAAAAAGGAGTGGTGTAATTTCTATTAGCAGGAGAGGAGTTCAAGCAGCAGCACTACCCCACATTTCCCTGGAGCAAACAATATAATTGCACTTAAATCTCTTCATAATCAGTAAGCGTAGTTGCCATTTGTGGCAATGATGAAATCCAACAAGTAGGTTACTTATTATAGTTCTAGTACTCTGGATATTCACCATCTCAAAAATAGCATTGTGTTGCTGCAATGTTTCAACAATGGTTCTTTGCCAGTCCTTTTAAAACGTGGCTAAACTTGACATTAGAAAGTCTAACTCATTCTCATTTCCTCAGAGTAGCCTGTCCTATTTAATTGTAGAACTGTGTTTGCAAGACCAGCACTTCCATTAGCTGTCTTTGCAAATAAATGTGGCATTTAGCCAGTGAGCTGCTGACCAAGAGTCTCTCCCACAAGAGAACATTTTGCATTGGAGACTGAGAGGTCATTGAATGACAGCTGCTTTCACTGACACAGCGCTCAAGTCACTTCATTGTTCCTAATTCTCAAGCAATGTCTTACAGGAGGAAGGCACAAAAGACTGTAAACACAAGAATTCCTCTGACAGATGCCCCACCATTTCGCAGTTCCAAACTATTTTTCTGGATTCTCCTGTATCTGCTCATGTTTTTTCCAATGCTGCCTGTGGCAACCTTCCCAGCAGGCAATCCCTCGAAGATGTACACTTCCAAATTACAAATAATCACAAGTCTGAAACGTAAATCTGATACAATATTCAGAGTATTGGCTAAAGAGTAAGATTACTACCAGGAAAACAGATAAATTCTATATACAGATTTTGTAAGTGCTATTATTTAATGTCTCAATGAACTATAAAACTTTGCTAAAGCAAATCCCCCAGCGGGGGCACACCTACGAAGTAGAGTTAAGTATTTTCCAAGTAATTACTGCTACTGTCATCTTCATTATTAGGTAAACATCTGGGAAAGCCAGCCATATGTTTAAAAGACACTTTGCCTGTCTATAGCTTGCATTGATTCAGACAGTTTTCTACAAGTTTACCTGAAACCTACACCTTCTAGCAAAGCTTGTCTCTTCAGTGACAATTAGCTCAAGTCTTCCTCTAAATAGCATAACTGCCACCATACTCTACTTACATTATTTATAAAGCTGATGCACAACTTAAAATAGAAAAACAACAGTTAAATTGTCACAGAAGATTTTACAGTAGGAATAAATACAGTATGCAAACTGAAAATATTCACTTAACATGCTCAGATTATTTAGTGTTGCTAGTTTTTAAAATGAAGATAGAAAGCTGCATGATGAAAAATGCAATGCAATATAATAATCTGTTTAGATTTATCTATAACCCAAACTGTGGAATATACTTTTGGACACTGAGCCTTTAAAGACGCCTTGTAACATTTTTCTGGGGACTCTTTTGCCACATACAAGCATGTTTTTGGAGCTATGATTTTTCACTTCAGCCTTTCAATTACTGCAATACACCCACATACAGATATTAGTCTGCCCACTGATATGATAGCAGAATTGGGAACAAATACATATATGGAGCTCTTTTGGCATTCCTTCAAGATAAACAATAACAAATCCTTTCATTTCCTATGCATCTCCATTCTTACCATGCAATCTAGAACAAAAATCCTAGCTCAATCCAACGGGAAAATTTCTGTTTAAGTGAATTCGATGTTCTTTTAAAGATCAAGATCTTAAGAACTTGCTAAGCTTAGATATCAAGCTTCAATGGACTGTCTTTTGTTTGCAAGCTTTGATTTTAACCATCTGCAATGCAGCAAACTAGTAGCTTTCTTTCACTTCAATGTAAAAACCCAGCTAAAAGTAAAACAAAAAAAAAAAATCTATGCTATTTGAAAGAAAAAATATGAAGACTGTCAAATGCTTTCATATCATATCTTTGACAAACAATTTCTTGTTTGAGTAATAATAAGCAGGACTTGTATATACACGAAGATATCTTTTTATCATATTTTCTGACACTTGCTTAAGGACATACTGGAATTCTAACACTTCATGCTTAGATAGAACACTTTGAATCTGTGTTCTGTTTCTTCCTGGGATGATTCAGCAGTACATCAAGTTGCCTTTTGCTTTCTTTTATTGTCAGAACAACCAAAGCTGCCACTGTGTTCAGCCTGTGCTGGACACCTCCACATGGAGCACTGCAGCACCAACATGGCCAGTGCACAAACATTCATCTTACTTCACAAAAAGAATACTCTGTAGTTATAAAATATAAAGAAATATAAAATATAAAGAAATATAAAATATAAAGAAATATAAAATATAAAGAATACTCTGTTAGTTTTACCTTTACTTTAAGGTAAAACTCTAAACATTTTACTGGGGAAGTATTTACTGCATAGCATCACAGGAAGAAGCTAGGGCTTCCTGAAGCCATAAAGGTGGTGGAAATCCACAATGAAATCCTGACTCCATCAAAATCAGCAGTAAATCCCTCACTAGTTTTAATGGTAACAGAAATACACCTTGACTGACTCTGGACAGCCTGTATAAGGCAGGATACACTCCAGGTTTGGTATACATTTTGTTAGACACACCTTCACCTCCAAGTAGAAAACATCAGTAAGTCAAACACTGCAATGCTAGTGGCCTCCAGCCTACAAATTGGATCCATAAGCTAATATGTTTTGTGTTTTATTTCAATTCAAACACAGAACCTGTATTATATCAGAAAGCCTGAGGAAAGTTTTAATGATTCTATGCAGTGACTCCCCCTCACCCCTGTAGTCTCCTGGCAAGAAAAAGAAGAACTTTCAGCAGGCATCAGTCATTGCCAGAGTTAATGTAAGATTACACACAGGTCTTCTTACTTTGGAGGCTTTAAAATAAATTAATTCTGTTTCTCACATATCCAATCACATTGGATATCTTGGTGATACAGTTCAGCAGACACTTTCTTAAAAGAGCAAGTCTCATTTGTATTCTGTTAATCTCTCATATAACCCTTCAGAAGAAATATTGCTTTAATTTTACACTTTCCCCGATTCTTCAAAAGCCTGTGGTAGCTCATGGAGAGTGGATGAAACCTAATGCCCATTAGTGGCAAACTCCCACAGGGTAAGTTCTCCCTCAGTCTTTCTCACATAAGACTCTCGCACTGCAGTGTAATTGTCCAATTACTGTGAGATCTCTCTCCTTATTGCAAACAGAACAAACAAGTTTATTAACAGCCATTACTCATTTTCTACAGTATTTGTGAGCCAGCAGAGTGCTGTTTGCTAAATGTGAACAGTAGTAATAGTTTGTATCTAAGTAGAGCTCATGTCAACTATGATGAAGAATGGGTATCACAGGTGATTAGCAGTAGGTGGGCTTAGCTTGACTGTTAAAAATTTCAAATTACAGTAACAACATAGTCACTACACAAAAAAAATTCCAACTATTATGTAATTTAGATCCAAGAAGGATTACGGTGCTTTATTATTGTGCCTCTTTTTACACTCCAAAGAAACAAACAGATTTTTTTCTCTACTGAAGAGATGTAAGGAGCCTTTTTAAGCTTTAATTTAAACAGCAAATTGAGCCGTACAGTAGATAACTGTAGTATGCAACTGTAGCATTTAGCTGATTTCGAAAAAGCAGTTGAATCTTTTGTCTCTATCAGTGAGAGAACAACTAACCAGTCCAAAACTACAGTCTTTCACATATTCAGGTGACACATTAGCTAAAAATGTGTCACAGATCAATATCCAGCTTAACAACACTTAACAGAAAATACAGTAAATCAGGGAGAGTGTTATTTTTCAACTTTAGAAACAAGTTGTTCTGCTACTAAAAATGTGCAGTAATTCTGCACTTAAATGCCCAACATTGGGGCTAGAAGCTGAGGTATTCTTATATTGGCAAGCAGGTGTAACATTTAAAGGCTGTGTGTAACTCCACAGCCTTTTTAATGAGGGCTCTCCTCTCCAAAAGGCCACCCTGACTTGAGCTGCCACTCTGCAACCACACTTGGTAGCTGTGTATTTGATGCCAAATCATACTGCTGAGGGGTACCAAGGGGTTGTAGGTGGCAAGGACAACTATCCAGACACATCTCACGTTCAACCCTAGTTCCTGCATACCAACAGAAGGAAAAAGAGCCCTTCCCTTTCCTAGACTCAGAAACACCCAGAATCCTCAGAGAGCACATAAAAATCTTCTAAAGAATGAAAGCTAGTATTAATTAAGCATTTTAAAGCACATAAACCACCACTTTATGCTTACAACAGCTTGCCATGATGAAACTGTTCTTATGCATGTTATTTCTACTACCGACATGGGATCCAATTCAGACTACTTGTGCAGACAGGACATAAAACAGATCTTATGATTTCACAGTGTTAAAGTCTGCAAACATAGGCTTCTGCACACTTGAGCAATATTGATTTATTCTGTTCTTAATTTTCAATACAGTTTTCCCTTACTTCATAAGCACTAGGCCATTTCAAAACTATTTAGTCCAACTATCCTTTTTACTCTCTTTTTCATATTTAAGATATCATCTCTAAAAATATAGAATGGGAAAAGTTGCCTTTTAATTTTGAAATAGAAATCTGCAGCATTAATATTTTTTTAAGATTAAAACCAGTGAGAAGCCAGATAATCAAAAGACATTTTTATTTTACCTGATACACTGTCTACAACACACTGCACAACTTTTTTCTTGAAGATATCAAATGGTGGAAATATACCAGAAGAGACACCTAAACTCCAGAGGAAAGGGGAACGTGGATGAGCATGTTCTTCCTTTTCTTGTCGCTCAGTTGCAGATGCTGCATATTCCCCACCACAGGCACAGAGTGCTTTCGAAAACAGCTGTCTAGAACTATATGATAAATACAAATCACCTGAAAGTACCTGATCCTCTTGAAGCTGGCTGCTAGGCCACTTATAGCACTGAAAATGAGATTCTCTGTTCACAGTACAGGTAGGCTTGGTCCAGCATCCCTGGCTCGAAGCCGCAGACAGCATCTTCTCCCCAGGCACAGGACCCTAGAGAAGTCTTCCTACAGCTTTGGAAAGCAGCTGTTGCTGCTGCTGCAACCCTTTTCACAGCAAGGGAGGCAGCAGGTCTGAGCCACAGATCTGGATATGCTATTTAAATTTTTTACCAGGCTTTGGGTGATTCACACTGAATCCCTTTTTCAAACTGCCATGGAGATGTGGAGCTTCTTTTGACTGCCTCCTGCTCCTTCCCCCATGTAAATTTTTCAAAGATTGGTAACTTCACTGATTCCTGAAGACACCTGCCATGTAAAGGAGTTTGACTTATCATTTAGCATCCTTCCTTTTTGCCCTGCAATTACCTCCAAATAAAAGCACAACAATAATAGCAATTTGCTGTTATTACTAACATATAATCAGAGAACTAAACCCACAAGAAGGAGAAATTTAGCAAGAAGATCTGCTACCTCCAACTTCAGACCATCCATCACACTATCCAGACACATCACAACAAAAGAGCACTACAACACCCAAATAGAAAGAAAGAGCCTTTCCCTGTTTGTTACAGTACAAGCCCCTAGACATGTAAAGACACATTATTCTGAGTCCAGAGGCAGGGATGTCATCCTGACCACACATATCTACAGCACAGCTATAGTTGTTATTGTTATAGGCAATTATGTTTGCGTTAACTTGTGCCAGACATTGGNGACATTATTCTGAGCCCAGAAGCAGGGATGTCAGAGGCGTTAACTTGTGCCAGACATTGGCTATTTGGGAATTTAAGGGGATTTTCCCAAATCAAGCATTGACAGAAACACCATTTCTGATCTTATTTAAATGCATGGATGAAAATGCACTCAAGCGATTACCTTTCCTCTACAGGTCAGGAAATCCATTTTCCTTGCTTAAAAATCTATTCCAGTCCTCACCATAAGCCAAGAACAGGCAATTAAATGAATACTATCAAGAGTTTAAGTCAGAAATAAAAGATGGGAAGTTTTTGGGTGCTATTCATCATTCCAAAATTACTGCATGTGGTCACAGTGATCTCTTGTGCTCACACTCACACGTAACATCAGTATCAGACTTGTCTTTTCGCAGAAAAGAATATGAAACTAAGAGAAAAACCCCTGGTACACTCCTTTTTGATAGACATACACAAGGAACCTTTTCCAGAGGGAGGAAGGTTTCAGGAGCAACAGTAAATGTAGGCAAAAAGTATCAGGATGCGGAAGAAAGGGATGCAGATAAATTTACATTATCATTTGTATATTCATTTTCTATGGATTGGCTATAGGCAAAAATGTGATTAGCCCACAGCAAAACTCTAATCCGTAATTTGGAAAAATTCATTGAGACCTTGCACATTTTTTTCATGTAAGGCAAATGCTTTAGCAGTAATGAGGTAGGTAAACAAGATTGAATTGCAGACAATCTCTTGCAAATCATAACTCACAGGACATTTTTGTATGCCACCAAAATGTCCATGGGATAAACATAACATGTGTTTATACAGAATTGTGAATGTGTGTCTGTACATGCAAAATACAGCCCTCCTAGTCCACCTGTTAGCATGCAAGAAAATGGGGGGTTGACATGTCAGACTCTTCTCTGGTCAAGTATAAGGGTTTTAAATACAAGGTAGAATCTAGAATTTATAGCACAGTACTTAAAAATGGACAGATCTTTATCACTGCATCTTTTGTTTTTTTCTGGCAGCATTTCTTCAACTCCATTGTCTTTATCCCAGATGAAATTCTGTTTATGGAGAAATTTACAGAGAAGTTTCCAAACACTACTTCTTACTGCCTTCCTGAAAAGCCTCTGCCCTTCATGAGACTAACCTATATTAAACACGCATCAAGTTTTTGCACAATTTGTCCCAAACACACTTGGCTCCAAATTATTTTGGGATAAGATACTTGCAAATGGACAAATTTTAAGGTGGAAAGACACAGAAGAGCTCATAGAATGGTTTGGGTTGAAAGCGACTTTTAAAGACCATCTAGTCCCAGTTCCTCAGCCATGGGCAGGGGTATCTTCCACTCGAACAGGTTGGTCAGGGCTCCGTCCAACCTGTCCTTGAACACTTCCAGGGATGGGCCATCCACAGCTTCTCTGGGCAACCTGTGCCTCACCAGTTCTTTACCTCTGAGTAAAGAATTGCTTCCTATCATCTAATCTAAATCTCTCATCTTTCACTTTAAAGCCATTCCCCCTTGTTCTATCACTATCTGCCCATGTAAAAAAAGTTTCTCTCCCTCTTTCTTGTAAGCCCCATTTTAAGCACTAGAAGGTGCTATGAAGTCTCCCTAGAGCCTTCTCTTCTCCTACCTGAACAACCCCAACTCTCTCAGGAGAGGCGCTTCAGCCTTATTAAGAGGTGTTGTGCTTCTGCACATTTCAAATCAGTCTGTGACCAGAGATAATTGGTTTCTTATGCCATGCTGTTCCCACGGCATGTCAAAACGTATCCAGTCAGTGCATCCAACATCTTTGCAGAAAAGCACTTGCCACACTCAGTAACGTAGTATAGAAACATAAAAATAGAAGCACGATTTTTTTTTTCCACAAACAGCAGCAGGTCTGTTGTCCTCATTTACAGACTGACAAGTTTCTTTGTGGAATAAATTGCCAAAGTCATTTACCAAAATGTCAAAACTGATATAGAATTTAGTTATGTGCTATCTATTGTTTCTGTAGTTTCCACACCATTACTCCTCCACTAGGATATTTTTCCATATTGAAGTAATTGGCAAGTTTCAGTAACTTTTTCCAGTTGCACCACACAATTCATGCCCCCACCTGAAAAGTTGTATGGCAGGCATCAATCTTGGCTAATTCTTTAAAAGCACTTGCAAGTTTCCAGCGACATTGGTTCTCTCCCAGAATTCACTTCCTTGCTTTTAACCTCGGTGACAAAAACTAAATTTTAATTCCTTGTGACTCAAGGTAAGGCAGACATTAAAAACTAAGTTCATGTGCCACTGAACTGCTATCCTCTCTGGAAATCAGGAGCTCAGAGGCTCCGTTTCGCAGCTATGATAAAGGTTTTGAATAGCAATACCTTTATCATGCATTTATTCCTATTATTATCATGCTAATGATACCCTGGTAAAACAAAACCACAGGAACACATTCAACACCTGTATTTGTCTCGAGATAGCAAACAAGATTGATAATTTCTTGACTTGAGAGACTAAATATGACTTAGGGAGAACCTACTATAAGGTTGATAACTTTTGTAATTAAAGTCTTTAATTTTTAGATCTTAATGGACAAAATTTAGTTTATTGTTTAGTACTGCAAACAGAGAGACAGAATACTTCATTTGGTCCTTTGATTCCTGCTTTGCTTTTCAGCTCTAGAGAAACTTTAGATACACTGTGGTATTTTTCTTACCTTCCTGACTGAAAGCTCTTCCACCTGCTGTATTACAGTGAATTATGTCAGCATGTACTGATTATAAGTGACATTGGTCTGGATGGGTCAGATCAAAAGCTTTGTTATGCTCAAAGGACACCAGGTAGTGGTGGAAGACTCCTAAGTAGCATATTTGTATCCCTACATTGTGACATTCATGTTGCCTTTCTCTTCAGGCTACCTTCTCTCCTTCAAGATCTGCACTGTTAAAAGCTTTGAGGCATAAAAACAGCAGTAACTGGGTCTTCAAAAGCCTAGTCAGCACAAAACCCTGTTTCTGACAGTATTCTCAAGTGGACACCAGCAAGAAGGGTAAGAGTGAGCCAAGCACACACAAGTGCTTTTTTCTGAGCTGTGTCCCTGATGCCAGCCAGGTAACAGTGGTGTACTCCATATCAACTGGATCATTCCTGGCCACTCCATTTCCTAACCTGGCCCTCAGAAGCCTTTAATAAGCTTTACCAGACTACTGTTTTATGAAAACGAAGTCTGGTACACATCTCACTCTACCAGATTAAAACTAGGCACTGTATTATTAACAGTTAAATTTGACCCACTCTAATAAAGTTGTTAAAAACATCCACATTAAAGTCCTTGTATTCACAAACTACAAAAACCTATTTAGCATCTTAAGGAAACACAGTGTCACTTTTCTGAAGGCTTCGCAACATGCGCCATTTACTTTCCCCCATTTTTGCTGGCTTTTATGCTAAACCCCTGATTTCCCAAATTCCTGTCCTGTTCGGTCATACAGTTCAGAAACAAAGGCTATTATTTGTACTTCTAACATTCTGACATTCCTATACAACATGCCAACATAAGACTGCAAAGCCTTTGGATAGTGTGATTGAAGAGTTTAACTGTAAAGGCATAAGGGCATCATAATCCAGGGCATTCACAAAACTTTGCAGATAATTGAGAACGACCCATAACACTAGCAGCTACAGAAAGCTCTACTATCTACAGGACTCTGAGAGCAAGAAATCAAATCAGGTATATATTAACTGACTTTTTTCAACATAGATCAACCTATGAGGTAACTTATTATTTCTGACAGTGAATGTTTGATATGAATTAAATAATTAGGCAAAAGGTAAATATCAGCACTTGACATTTTTTGCTTCTATAAAGAAATAATTAGGTTTTCCTCTTAGACATTAGTTTCAATTTTCTTACAAGTGTTATGAATATTTTTTCAAGGGAATCCCAATGTTTTTACTGTGATACACCACACATATTTGCAGGTGGCAAGTACCTTTTCATGGCCTGTTACGACTACTTGGCACAGCACTGTCATTGGTATTTGTGAAGTTCATTTTTATTTGGCACCTCCAGAGCAATACACAGATTCCCTGGAATAAGAACTGGAATCAGGGAAAAACTGCTACTGTTTGCAACTCTGCTTGCAAGGGCCAGCAGGCCAAGAGATGACGCTCTCAGGAGAGTGCCTGGTAAAAATGACATTTCTATATTAGCTCTGTAGGTCTTAAGTTCAAACTCTGAAAGAGCATTTAAACTAAGGCAGTTGTTAGTAGGTCAAATAATTTTTAAGAGTTCACCTGTGTTCTGCACTCTATGCCTGCTGCATTTCTTTGAATACTACAGATCTACAGTTGCTAACTATTATACACTATAAAGCTTTCTTGTTACAGCTAGCTTCAAGCTGAAAACAAAATTAAAATCTCATCCAATAAAAGTGATAACAGCAGGCCCACTGTTTTTATGACTAAAATGAAAAGCTTTATTCATATTGCAAAGCAGTCAGAGACAAGACAGGGTAAGCACCATTCTGAGAGGCTCTGCATTAACATAACATGAGGAGTCTCTGCACTAAAAAGCTGACAAGTCCAAATAATTTCAGGAATGTTTTTAGACGTCTGGGGCACAGAATCTCACAGCCTGAAGGAATATTGAATAGTGCAGAGAAAAGCAAGGGAGGAGAGAAGTGAATCCAATGCTACACAGAAGCTAAATATTAAGCGGAATCCTCCTAGGAGGATTCAAAACTCACAGGTTTATGGTGAAATATTGTTCTGAAAATTCCTTAACAACAAAAGAGATCCAGAAATTCATCCTACTTTATAAACAATTATCATTTTCATGGTACTTCTAGTATATTGAAGACTTCCTCTACCATATGACTCTACATATTGAAGAGTTATAACTACACCTTTCCTCATGTGATCAATCAACCATTTATTTGCCTTCTCTGGAAGGAAAAAAATTATGAGGATGAAAACGCTGAAAGAGATGCTTGGCCTTATCTGTCCACAGAGTGAAAAAAGTAACCATTGAATTGAAGTTCATTTAAAAAGTACTAAAGAAGAATGATGGGGGTAAGAGAAAAAGCACGGGCATATGAAATCAAATATGTATGTGAACATGAACACATGCATATGTTCTTATACACTGACTGCCATGTATCAGTAATAAACTGTCTGAAAAGCAATAAGGACTAACCTCCACATTTTAGTGAAACTGTGCATCAGGCTCACACAGCAAGGCAGAGCCGGAGGTTTGAGTCCATCCATTTGAAGGAGAAGGGCAGGAACACCATACAGAACCAGGTATTTCACATAAAAAAACAGTACTTGAGCTAGAGCCAGGCCACCTAAAAGAGAGAAAAAAACCCCAAACATACCTTAAACAAGTCCTGAAATATTTTTAAAACCTGTTAATACTGACTAGTTCCAAACAGCAGTTATTCAAAGAACTAACGCAAGCATCATGAGTTGATGGAATTCACACCAGCTACTTTTGCAACAGCCACAGGACAAAAGCACATGCACTTATGACATTAGGCACACACACAAAATAATACCATCATTCCAATATGAAGGCACAAGGTAGTTCCACTTTCAAAAATCTCTGGACTGTGGGTGTTGTTATGAAAAAAGTAAATACTGACTTATGTTGAGTTGAAATCAGAACATACTGATATACACAATGAACATGTACCACAGGGAAAATAAAAGTTATCTTTGTAAAAAAAAAACAAAACAAAAAAAAAAAACAAAAAAACAAAAAAACAAAACCACAACTACTCTACACGTTTTGCTCCAGAACAGATATAAACAATGGTTATCATTGCAGCTTATCCTGACAGCCTCACAAACATCCCACATCCTGTCAAATTGAGTTCCCGAAAAATACCCCCTACAAGGTCCCTTCTACTGCAGCTAAGGCATAGAAGACTGGAACTCCACTTGGGATGATACTTAAAGCATATTTCAATTTCTAAACCCGCAGGACAAAGGTGTCCTTAAGGTGCTCTAGCTGTCTGATTTCCAAAGGAGAATTTTTGGCAGTGTGTTTGCTCACAACTTAACCTCAGGGTATGGCACAAAATGTAGCATCTTGCACAGGTATGAGGCAAAAATCATACATATACTCAGAGTTATTATTCATGCAAGTAGCAACTTTTGAATGCATTATGAAGGAAGATGATTCATACTAATATTCTAAATGTTTTCTGCTGAACAAAAGGTATTGACCAATAATCGTAAGTAGAAATACAGTAAAAAGGAGAGGCTAACACAATTATAGAAACTGCTGAGTACACTCCTAAAAGACCTGACTTTGGTGAACTTTTCCATCTGACTGACAATTGACAAAAGGAAAATCTCACCACAAAGAAGGGAAACTAAAATTATTATACTTCAGTAGAGAAAAAAAATTATAAAATGTAATTTTTACATCTCCTATCATACCAGTGTTCTGCTTTCCCTCAGTCATATTAA
Source organism: Pachyramphus minor (assembly GCA_013397135.1). Taxonomy (NCBI): domain Eukaryota; kingdom Metazoa; phylum Chordata; class Aves; order Passeriformes; family Tyrannidae; genus Pachyramphus; species Pachyramphus minor. Next base: position 493,728 of record VYXB01006395.1, read on the forward strand.
CTAATTTGACTGAAGCACTTTAGATATTTAGCCTAATTTTAAATCCTTCCAGCAGACTTTCCTTGGAGACAAAGTTTTCAATCTGACTGCAGCAGTACAGGCCCATGAATATATAAATAATCTTCCTTTTCTGAGTGGCAAAATATCCCTTTTGCATTCTGCTGACTAATGAGTATACTATGAATGACAAACAAAAGTTAAACATTAAAAATTCATCTACAGTATAGCAACCTAGAGTGAAATTCTGGCACTAATGATGCAAAATGCAAAACTCCTGCTGGCCTACACATGGCTAGGATTTTGCTACTACAATCCAACATTTTTAGTTTTAATATTAAGATCCATGCACATAATAGGAAACAGTTGTGACATACAAGATAAAAACTGATGTTACAACAAAATACCAAGACATGAATCTTATATATTTTTACTTCAGGGGAGCAGCCATCTAGTTTTCAATAACATTTTCCCCCAGAGGAAAACAAACAATCAGAAGCACAATTTGGATACTAGCCAATTAGCTCCACATTAGATTACTGCTCAATCATCTATACTATCAACTTTCTGCTTTAATTCCCATCTCATTTAGCATCTCATTTCTTTTCTGGCAAATTTCATTGGAGAGCTGAACACCAACACCCACACGAACCAATTATGAAGATCACAGCTGCCTGTGCAGTAGTGAAGTTCAAAATCCTTCGGCTGTGCTTGATGGAAAGATATTTAGAAACAGACTTCCACTCCCTTGAGACTTAAAAATCAATACATTTGACTTTAAATACAAAGATGAAAGATTCTGAGTTTTCACATACAAAGACACACAAGTTTTAGCAAAAAGGCATTTTCACCCATCTCCAATAACACACATGTAAATTGTCATTACTGTAACTAACAGACAGCTCAGTAGCAGTGGTATCTTAAACACAGATATCCCATAACCAATCACTACCTGGCACGCACGAGCTGTTCTGCGAGTGCCAATTCTAAGAGTCACAATAACAGCAACGCAAAGGTCCCTGTCAATATCCATAAAGTTCCCATTGGTCTTCAACTCATCCCAGAAGTATGAGAGTTCTGGACACTCGTGGAAAACTAAGGGCAAGATTCACAGCCACACACAACAGCTGGGCTGCATTTGTAACAGGCACAGGCTTTAAACCTTCTTGCATACCCGAGACATTCCAGCTGCTTTGCATTGGCTCCATTCTAGCACAAAGCAGTCAGAATACGCTGCTTCACCTGATTTAAAAACATGAAATCAAACCCAAATTTAAGATCAATGCCAAATTTCACAAATTCATTAACACTATCATGTAATTTGTTCTCTAGCATTTGATAGAAAGCTAAGAACTCCTCCTCATACATGACCATTATCTGAAATTGGAAACAAGCTACATTAAGTGTATATTAAAACACACCTAAAGGAAAAAGTATTGCCAGAATTATCTTTCCCTCTAAATAAATTAGTTCAAAAGATTCAGAGTCAGGGTTAATTATTTTTTAAAATAGGAATGTGGTAAGGGATAAAATAGTTAAAGTACCCAATCTTGACCCCATACACTTCAACAGTCAAGCTGTTTAAAGTCCCATATTAAAGTAATTTACTTTTATAGAAGTCAGTATTTTCAATTTATCATCTTGCAGTCTTCAAAACATTCTAGGTTTTCCTATGCTTTAAAAATGTATTTATAGACCTTCAAGTATTTTCCTTAACTTTAAATTTACTGCAAAACTGTGTTTCCTAAGTTTCATAGAGCTTTGTTTCAAGGATAATTAGAATTTAGAATATTCACAAGTTTTAATTTGTTTTAATCTACATATTCTCAAAACTCTGCCTGGTATTTTTTGACAGAAGTTAACAAATAGCAAGAAACAAAATACGTGGATGCAGGTATTACAAACCATACTTGACTTGGCATTTTTCTGTCCATAAACCATCACAAAAACTCATGGTCAACTGAAACTTAGAAGGTAATTTTACTATGAGCACAACATCACAACTTTATCCTTTTTGCAGCTACATTGACCCTATGACATTAATGAGTGTAGATGCTTCTGTCAAGTATTAGGACAGGTTCCACTAGAAAATAGAGATAAATATGCAGTCACAATTTAAGAGAGTTACTGACACATGGCAGAAGTCTAATAGGAAGCACAGATTTATAAGAGCTCAGAATTTGTGGCCATATCATCAAGTTCAAAATATCCCAGCCTTCCAATACCACACAAGAAGCAAGAAACATCCTGATGTGTATGGAGCAGTGGCAGGAAAGTAAATACCACAGTGTTTGTCCTGGAGGCTAAGTGCTTATTTTTAGACAAAGCTGAATGGACATAAAGATCCCAGAATGAAATTACTTACACAAGACTAAACAGAACTGTCAAGGGACTCTCACTCAAGGCATAGGCAGTTCTTCCAGGTTAAAGAAAACCAGAAAGTTTTTCAAGCACACACATGCCTTAAGACACCTACCTTGAATATTCCCAAGGGCTTTGAGAAACCTGATCTAATGGAAGGTGTGTTTCTTCACAGTGGCTAGTATGGGGCTGTGTTTTGGATTTGTGCTGAACACAGAGTTGATGAAAACACAGGCATGTTTTCACTACTGCTGAGCAGGGCTTAGCGAGTCAAGGCCTTTGCTGATCCTCACCCCACCAGCAAGGAGGCTGGCAGGGCACAAGGATCTGGGAGGGGACACAGCCATGACAGATGACACAAACTGACCAAAGGGATGCTCCACACCATATGCTCATGCTCAGCATATAAAGCTGAGGAGAGAAGAAAGAGGGGATGTTCATGGTGGTGGCACTTGTCTTCCAAAGTAACCATTGTGCATGATGGAGCCCTGCTTTCCTGAAGATGGCTGAACACCTGTCTGCCCATGGAAGCAGTGAATTAGTTCCTTGTTTTGCTTTGCTTGCACATGCAGCTTTTGCTTTATTTATTAAACTGTCTTTATCTCAGCCCATAAGTTTTCTCAGTTTTATCCTTCCAATTGTCTTCCCATCCCACTGCAAAAGGAGTAAGCAGCTGTGTGGTGCTCAGTTTCTCTCTGGAGTTAAACCACAACACACAAGTAAAAAAAGTAGTCATAGCAGTAGGTAAATTAACAATACTATCTGGAAGTTTATCCTGCAGGAATGGCTAGGAAAAAAAATGTACTTTCCCAGACAAACACTTCTTTCTCTAAAACAAAGAACTACTTAATATTTTAGAAAATAAAATCTGACTAAGACTTCTGATTCATGTACATATTTCCAATTTTCAAAACAGACATCAAGATGCCAAATATTTTATCAGTTTCTCCCTATAATCTTGCAGGATGAAAGAAGTCTCAGATCACTCTCAGTATTTTATAATGCGCAGGCACCCAAATTTCAGCAAAACACTGCATGCTTCTTAAAATGAACTCAGAGATCCATTTTCTATCTGTGGGTTTATTAGAAAAAAATGCAAACACATGAAAACCAGCACCCTACATCCAACCTACACAGACTACACAAGTAGGTCTCACTTTTTACATGAGGAGGAACTCATGTAACATGTTTTCTTCTAACAAATTAAAACAAGGAATCAGCACTTACAGATTAAAACACGTGGTTCCACCTTTGAACAGATCATATTCTAGACTGACTTACATGCCACTCATATGAAAATACCTTTTTGAAGTACTAGAGCCTAGTTAATAGTTAAAACAATGGCAGTTAATTGATGCTAACTTGTGCATACTTCACTAGAACAAAACACAGCACATGGTTAAGGCCAATACATTAAACTCACAGAGCATTCACAACATTCTATCATACATGTGCACATCTCAGATGTATGTCTATACATCATACAACCGACAAAGCACATATAGATTCCTAGTCAAATACATTTTCAAATCTACAGCTATCTATTAATATCCTGGATTAATCCAGTGCAACAATTGTATTAAACAATACATTTTCATGCAGAATTCTGACTTTCATCATTCCCTATACTTTGCAAGACATACATTAAGCTCTTCTCTGATGAGCAGAGATGAGTAGATAGTGCTGAATCACCATCACAGGATAAATGTGAAACCTCATAAGGGAAATATAGGCAGTGCTTTTTCAACATCTGCCTTATCAGAATCAAACTTCACAAAGGAATGAACTAGCAACATACAACATTTGTTTCAGTTTCTATATAATACAATGTGCCCCAGCAGAGTGAATTTTACCATTTATAGTCTACACTGTTATAGTGAAGAAAAAAAATCACTTGTTTCAATTTAAGCTCTTTCAACTAATGCTATTGAGCTCCCTATTATGTGTCAGTAAATCTGTCATTCAGTTACAGAAGCCTGAAGAACACACATTGAAAAGGATCACCAATCTACCTGTCTTTTACTCTTTTTTCTTTTCCCTGGCTTTACTACATACCGTATCTAAACATTACTCAGTAGAACAGAACCACCTCTGATCTGGCCTAGTGTAGCTATTCCTCTGGTATGCTGCAGTTCACCAGGACATTGGACTGCTGGAATTCATAGTGGCTTTTATTCTTGGTGCCTGCAAATCTTGATTTACAGTGTAAAATGTAAAGGCAGAAAATTAGTCCAAATTAACTTTAAAAACTGAGAAGAATGATCTGTCATGGTTTCCATTAACATGGCATACAGGTCTTCCTAATGTGCCATTTTTAATTCTGAAAGTACCCCATTCTTTCAGACAATCTGACTGGTGCTATCAGAATGAGATGCAGCACTGACACAAAACCACAGAATTGCTACAATTGATGATCAGCATTAAAAAAGCACAAATGCCCTAATACTGCTCAATATGTCAATAGCTAACTATCCACAGATAAATATTTGTGAACATAGATACAATAATTTGTGAATTCTGGAAAATGCTCACATTCTCCAAACAATGGCTTCCTGGGACCAATAAATCGCAGTTCTGTGCTTGCACAGCTGACATTTTTAAATTAATTCTGTGTTCAGGCATTAACATCCCTTCCACAAACCGAAGGGACATAGAGGTATGGCAATACAGCACATATTGGGATACAGTCGCATTGTACTCCTTACCCTGTTCCAAGTGTGGGACCTCGTATTTGGTTACTGGAAAGCTACATTGCTTGGTATCACCTTGTTTTTATTTAATTCCTAGCACAGATGATCAGCATTGCTGAGAAGGACTTGAAGCCAAAGTTTGCTGCAAGGACAGGGGTGTCAGGAATAACAGATCTTGGAAATGAGGCACTCTGAGGAGACCATCAAAGCCAAGTCAGCAAACAACCCTAGTACTGTGTTGTCAGGTGCTTATCATGTCTGGTGGGGGTCTTGGAGAGCAGTAATATCTTCTGCTGGGAAAGAGAGGCACACCACTGGAGCCCACTGCACTGAAGGAATGCACAGGAGAATACAGGAGTCACTGAAGAAACAAATGTAAGATTTCACATAGATTTTGTTTTCTGTTTCATACTATCTGGAGGATATGGCTGAATGCCTTCCCCAACATCCAGACAAGATTCCCACTACCATAGATAGAGAAAAGTAAAGAGCTATGGATGATGACTGAAAATTCATATCTCAAGCTACCCAAAAGACTTAGCACTGGGAAATCTAAAAGCTCCTCTACTCAAAGCTAGCTCTCACCACCTCCTCTTCCTCCATACCAAAGACTGACATTGTTATTCTTGCTACCAAACACAGGCCACTGAGGAAGCAGAACACAACTGCACACTCAGTTTGAAATTATACTGTTTTCAGAACTACATAATGCAGCTTTTTGTTAATGCACGTGGCATTAGATCTCCAGTACTATGGCCACAGCTTGCTGCAACACAAAGAAGTTTAAAGAAGTATGTGCAGAACACTAAAGGAAATAATTTAAACATGAGGAAGAATATGTAGTAGAAGAAAATCCATGTGGCACGTGAGTAGGGGAGGGGATACTCTGAAAACAGATCTGTAATATTTTCTTATTGTATTTGGTCCATGTAAGATGTGGATGCAACAAGCTTTCTCTCATATCAAGATCAGAAAGCCAGCAAAGTGTCTTCAACGTGGAAAAAAATTTAACAACAGACTTTATACTCTCTAGCTGAAGAGCTTAAATAATGAATGTCCATTTTCTCTCCTAGTAGATAAGTTTCTCTACATAACATGAAGAACAGCTTTAAGAAAGCTACTGTTTTTCCGAAGACCCTCCAGTTAGGACTCCAATCATTTCTCATTTAAACCCCCCAAAATCCAAGAGGCATAGTGCAACAAGACGCTTTCTACTCATTATTGATGCACAGAGGGATGCATCCTGCACTTTCTCAGGGCAGGCTGGTAATTACATACATTCATACCATACTGATTCACAGGGCAGGCACAGAAGCTGTCTTTACTGGCAGCTGCCAGGCACAAGTTAACATAGGAACAGTAGTAATCCAGCAAAACAGGAGTCACCAGGAGAGAAGCGAAGGTTCTACCTCTAGATAGCTTAAACATATACTGTCTTCACTTTTCTGTTCACAATTCCCAACGCTCTTATCACTCAGTTAATTGCTTTGAAACATGCCAATTACAAATACAACCTGCATAAAGCAGCAATTAAAGAGATTGCACAGATACTTCAATGACATCAGCGTTTCCATCCACAGTACCACATCAGTGCTGGAAAGCGTGTGCCACGTGTCCTGGTTTGGGCCCGAACAGGGTTAATTTCTGCAGTAACCAGGAGGGGGCACGGCTAAGACATAAAATTATTCTATACCAGCTCAGGTCATTGCCAGGAATGGGGAAAGAGACTCTCACTTCCAAGGAGAAGGGGCTCCTTCTGGCTGAGCAAGTGTGGTGGACAGAGCAGTAGAGTAATGCTGATCCCCAGCCAAATGGAGCAGTGGGAGTGGCATGGACGTGGGTTGAGCTCTGCACTTTTGTTTTTAATACTGTGACTGTTCATTTTCTTATTCCGTTGCCATTTCCAGTAAATTGTTCTTGTCTCAACCAGCGAACTTTGCCTTTTGGACCTCCAATTGGAGGGAGTGAGGGGAAGCAGCACACTGTTTTAATGGGAGTACTAAAGTGGAGAATACCATTCCTAAACCACAATATACATTATTATTTACTCAAGAGATAGGCTTCATCTACCCAGATTATGTAGCCAATGAAGAGACTGAAGGATATTCATTCAAGAAGTAAAGGCTGAAGCAAGGCTACAATGCCCTCTGGGCCTTTAAGACACTACAGTAATAATTGTCCCAAGGGACACCAAACAAAAAACCCAGCTATGTTATTTAGGACATTTGACATATGAAGACCCTTGGTTTAGTTGCCAAAACACACAAGTCTAAAAATTTTAGAAGTAAAAAAAAAAAAAAAAACACACACACACACACACACAAAAACACAACACAAAAAAAACCCAAACTGGACAACCAAAAAAAAAAACCACACGCACACCAATTCACCATTAAGAAACCATTACAGAATATACTAACCGTAGATAATGCACATGAACAATAATATTGAAGACAACTTGCACCTTTGTTACAGTTAAATACACAGGCATCAAAACCATATATGCACTACTTTGGTATATTGCTGCTTATATAAACTCATGTGCCTATAATTCTATCCACACAAGAGAAAATACTTCTCTTATTGCTGGGTAATTAACGTTCTCCCAGCTACTATTTTCTTCTTAATTTTATACCTGTGTGCCCTCAACAATGTTATGTTACTTTAGGTCACTTTAGCATTTCTGCTTACACAGTCACAAATGACAATGTTGTACATTAGCATTTTTAAACAAGAACTGTAAGTCAGCCCAGGTTTAGCTTAGGGTTTGTGCATTTTTTTATTTCTTTGCTGTCTCACCTCACAGGAACACCACCAGTGATGTAGAACACAGCTGTCGCTTCACACTCATGAGGTGTAGACTGACATTGCCCTTGGAGGCTGAGAGCAAAATCTCACAACAGTGTTGTCTTTACCTACACTACTGGCATTTATTGCTCACTGTTCAAAGTTATCCTGGAGAAACATGGAGGAGCACATATAACCTCCCTGATTAGAGGTGACTGCAGAACAGCCTTACAGTCTTTCCCCTAAGTTTACCAGATTATCACAGCAGTCAGGCATTGTGATGCTCCATGATGCTTTGAAGCTGCTGCAGTTAAATACAAACTACAAAATGAACAAAACCCATGGGTGCAGAAAGGCTTATATAGCATGTGGTTAAATCCTCCTGAGTTAACAGCAAGCTGCTTCCTTTGTCTCAAGACTCTGTTTTATTAAAACCAGTTATATCAGACAACTGAAAGCAAAATAACAGAGGTGTTTGGCTCTTCACACAAGAACTCGTGTAGAAGCATGGTAACATCCATAAGGCTCCAGTAAGACTTAACAAAATATTACTAGTACCCTTACTACTCATATATTGGTGGTTGCCTAAAACAAGTCACAACAGTGGTTTGAATCTAAGGAGACCTCTACAATCATTGTGATCTTGTTGGGCCTGGCTGGATGGAGTTTGTTTTCCCCATGGCAGCCCCCATGGTGCTGCGCTTTGCACTGGTGGCTAGAGGGGTGTTGATGGTACACCAGGGTTTCAGCTACTCCTGAGTGCAGCATCAGTGCTGTGGCATTCCTTCTGGGAGCAGACATGGGTAGGCCAGCTGACCCAGGCTAGCCAAGGGGTTATTCCATACCCTATGACATCAGCTCAGATATAGAGGCTGGGGAAGGGAACTGGGGCATTTGTTATTTCCAAAGGTTGCCTGCTAAGAAACCATTACACATGCTGAAAGCCCTGCTTCTCAGGAAGGTGGCTGGACACCTCTGCTGATTGGGAAGTAGAGAATAAACCTTATTTTTCACTTTGCTTTTGCACGTGCCAGCTTTTGCTTTGCTTGTGCTTTAATAAACTGTCTTATCCCAACCCATGAGTTGTTCTCCATCTTACTCTCTCTCCCCTTTACAGCTGGGAAGTGATAGAGCAGCTGGGTGGGCACCTGGCATTCAGCCAAGGTCAACCCATCAGTGACAAACCTGCAGAAAAAACACTAAGTGACCAACTTCTGCTTCAAAAATCTCATCTGTAGTATATTTTAAACAGCTGCTTTCAATAAGAAGATGAAGCTCAGTAAGTATGGTTACATTTTGAATACACCTTTCCTAAAAGCAGGGTCACCACAGGCGACTTATTAAAATACAGTCATTTGACTTGAAGTCAGACAGCTTTACAGTCCAAACCTGCTTTAACACTGGCTTTCACCATCTGTTGTTTGGAAGCATTTTCACCTTTTCTAATCATCTGTTCAAAACGCATTTTAATTCTCAGGATCACACACTTTTTTTCAGCAAATAAATATACAGCCTAGAGTGTTGTCTGTGAAGTAACTCACCCTCAGCTCCCATTTAAAATCAACATTGGTAGTCTTGAAAGGAGGGAAGAATCCACCAGTAGCATCACAGATGGAATATTTCGTCCCTAACTCAGTAGCCTTATCAAGTGGCCAGCTTTTTGTCACATACATATACACAAACACCAAGAGCAACCAGATTTAATTAATTAAAGAACTGACATTTATAAAAGAAAAACTCAGAATCCACTTTCTAAACAGTGAATGAGGGAGTAGAACAAACAGTGAGCCACAGAGGCAAACCTCTCACTTTCTTGCTTTTCATCTGCCCTTGCCCTTTTTTAGATATAAAAATCATACTGAAATATATATTAAGTGTTTATTTATGCACCTACAGATAAACAGAGAGTGCACACATTGCCCTCTGCTGACCAGAGTCCAATGCACAGGTATCCTCCAACACACACTGCTCTTCATAGATAATCTTCAACAAATGCGGGACAGGACCATGCCAGTGTGTGTATTTCTCCCTGATGTAAGAGACACCTCCTTCAATTCAGGAATCACCAAGGCTTTTTCAGAACCCAATTTTAAGGTCTGAGGTTTCTTTCTTTTGTTCCTCCTACCTGGTGATACACATAGCTGGGAAGGGAAGGGGGACAGAAATCAAACTGACCACATATGACAGTGGTTTACAAACCATTACCCAAAGCTCTTGCTGGATTATGCTGCACTTATCAGCACTTTTTTCTTGCAATTGGAAATTTTACCGAAATATCAGGGAGCTTGGACAAGGGCAGAAATAGGGGAAGCCAAGCAGGAAAATGTAACTGAGAGGTACTGACTGCTACTTTTAGGTCACTGTATTTGCAAGTCCTTCCCTCTACCAGTTTCCTGGGTTCTGTCATTTTACTTTTCAACATGAATACAAACTAGAAACATCAATCAGAAGAAAATCAATAATAATTCTTAACATTGCCCCTCCTCCACACGCACACAAAAAAAAAAAAAAAAT